>CM076573.1:595496997-595769414 GCA_034641835.2 Pinus albicaulis
TATGTTTTGTATCAAATCACTTATGGTTTCAATGGGAAACTTTTATGGCTAATTTGTGTTTTACATGTTGAATATAAAAGGTTTTTTTCTCTCTCATTGTTTGAGACCATGGATATGAAAATGAAAAACTTCTATTTAGATCTATTCTAGAGATACGGCTAATTTGTGTTTTACATACATTGAATATAAAAGGTTTTTTCTCTTATTGTTTGAGACCATGGATATGAAATTGAAAAAAATTCTATATTTAAAACTATTCGAGAGATTGATTGACTTGTAGGGGCATTTACTCTTAGGTTAAAACTTATTTTTTGTATAAAATCACTTATGGTTTTAATGAGAAACTTTTATGGTTAATTTGTGTTTTACATGTTGAATATAAAAGGTTTTATCTCTCTCATTGTTTGAGACCATGGATTTGAAAATGAAAAGCTATATAATTGGTTAAAAATTATCTTTTGTATTAAATTACTTTCTGTTTCTAAATAAGTTATATACATGTTGAATATAAAAGGTTTTCTCTCTCTCATTGTTTGAGACCATGGATATGAAAATGAAAAACTATGTAATTGGTTAAAACCTATGTTTTGTGTTAAATTACTTTTTGTTTCTAAATAAGTTATATACATGTTGAATATAAAAGGTTTTTTTCTCTCTCATTGTTTGAGAACATGGATATGAAAATAAAGGACTTCTATTTAGATCTATTCTAGAGCTATGGCTAATTTGTGTTTTACATAGATTGAATATAAAAGGTTTTTTCTCTCAATGTTTGAGTCCATGGATATGAAAATGAAAAACTTCTATATTTAAAACTATTCAAGAGATTGATTGACTTGTAGGGGCATTTACTCTTAGGTTAAAACCTATTTTTTGTATCAAATAACTTATGGTTTTAATGGGAAACTTTTATGGCTAATTCAAGTGTTTTACATGTTGAATGACTTGTAGGGGCATTTAATCTTAGGTTAAAACCTATGGTTTGTATCAAATCACTTATGGTTTCAATGGGAAACTTTTATGGCTAATTCAAGTGTTTTACATGTTGAATATAAAAGGTTTTTTTCTCTCTCATTGTTTGAGACCATGGATATGAAAATGAAAAACTTCTATTTAGATCTATTCTAGAGATATGGCTAATTTGTGTTTTACATACATTGAATATAAAACGTTTTTTCTCTCATTATTTATGACCATGGATATGAAAATGAAAAAATTATATTTAAAACTATTCTAGAGATTGACTGTAGGGGAATTTACTCTTACGTTAAAGCCTATGTTTTGCATCAAATCACTTATGGTTTAAATGGGAAACTTTTATGGCTAATTTGTGTTTTACATGTTGAATATAAAAGGTTTTTTTCTCTCTAATTGTTTGAGACCATGGATATGAAAGTGAAAAATTTCTATTTAGATCTATTCTAGAGATATGGCTAATTTGTGTTTTACATACATTGAATATAAAAGATTTTTTCTATGATTGTTTGAGACCATGGATATGAAAATGAAAAACTTCTATATTTAAAACTATTCGAGAGATTGGTTGACTTGTAGGGGAATTTACTCTTAGGTTAAAACCTATGTTTTGTAACAAATCACTTATGGTTTCAATGAGAAACTTTTATGGCTAATCTGTGTTTTACATGTTGAATATAAAAGGTTTTTTTCTCTCTCATTGTTTGAGACCATGGATATAAAAATGAAAAACTTCTATTTAGATCTATTCTAGAGATATGGCTAATTTGTGTTTTACATACATTGAATATAAAGGGTTTTTTATCTCTCATTTTTTGAGACCATGGATATGAAAATGAAAAACTATATACTTGGTTAAAACCTATGTTTTGTATCAAAATAATTTTTGTTTCTAAATACTAGATACATGTTGACTGTAGGGGAATTTACTGTAGGGGCATTTAGATCTATTCCAGAGATTGACTATAGGGGAATTTACTAGATATGTCACCTTTCATAAAAGAAGAGATCTAGAGGCTACCTGGCCCTTTACAGACTCTGCCTATAGAACTACCATGGATATGAAAATGAAAAAATTCTAACTAGATCTATTCTAGGAATTGAATGTAGGGGCATTTACTAGATTAGGTTAAAACCTATGTTTTGTATCAAATCACTTTTGGTTTCAACGAGAAAATTTTATGGCTAATTTTTTTTTTACATGTTGAATATAAAAGGTTTTTTCTCTCTCATTGTTTGAGACCATGGATATGAAACTGAAAAACTATATAATTGGTTAAAACCTATGTTTTGTATCAAATTAATTTTTTCTTCTAAATACTATATACACGTTTAATATCAATTGGAGGCACATAACATGCAAGTTATGTGCAAATTATGGATGATGAATGACCTAAGTGAATCTCCATATCAATTGGATGCAAGTTATGTGCAGATGATGGATGATGAATGAGGTGATGTTGATCATAACCTTTACATCTATATGATAGGAAGCTTGATATACATAACAAGGTTTAGACTAGATATAATTTTGGAATTCAAGTTATGTGCAGATGATGGATGATGAATGACCTAAGTGAATCTCCGTATCAATTGGATGTAAGTTACGTGCAGATGATGGATGATGAATGAGGTGATGTTGAACATAACCTTTACATGTATATGATAGGAAGCTTGATATACATAACAAGGTTTAAACTACATATACTTTTGGAATTCAAGTTATGTGCAGATGATGGATGATGAATGAGGTGATATGTTGATCATAACCTTTACATCTATATGATAGGAAGCTTGATATACATAACAAGGTTTAAAGACTAGATATAATTTTGGAATTTATATTAGTTAGAATATTTCAATCAAAAACTAAACAGAGTCATCTATTACCAACAAACACCAACAAACAGATATAGAGATACTTGAAAGAGACTACAAACAATGGACTATAGTACCCAAAAGGTGAGAAAGTCATCTATTACCAATAAGCAAATATTAAGATACTTGAAAGAGACTACAAACAATGGACTATAATACCCAAAAGGTGAGAAATTTACATTGACAACATATAGAGATTCAACTAGGCTTGTGTGGATGACATGAAAATTACAAGTGGACAATGTATAATTCTACTTAGGAAGAGTCTTTGGTTTAATGGTTAATCAAGAAAGAGTTATGACTTTCTCTATCTAGAGTAGAAGTGGAATACATAGTAGTTACTTCTTTTTCAGTGTTTTGTATGAAATGGGTTTTACAAGATATTAAGGTAAGTTTCAGTGAACCTACATATCTATTAAGTGTTTCAATACAAGTGTAATAATAATTCCAAAAATAAAATATTCTACTTCCTTCAATCACTAAACATATCATCATAAAGTACCACTTCCTCACACAACAAACATGTTCCAAAATATTTACAAAGTAAATATGTATATATAAAGTACATATGTATATATAATTTATATAAACATGTTCCAAAATATTCTCAAATGTACACAGTAGTATTATAAATTTTCATATCTAATTAATAGGCCAAAAAAAGTAGAGACAGAGCCAAAAAAAGTAGAGACAGAGCCAAAAAAAGTACATATGTATATATAATTTATATAAACATGTTCCAAAATATTCTCAAATGTACACAATAATATTATAAATTTTCATATCTAATTAATAGATGTTGAAGATGATTCTAGCTCATTCTTTATTGGCATTATCATAACATTCTTAAAAGTTCCTCTTGAATCTAAAAATTAGTATGGAATGAGTCATTGTACATTATGATAAATCAGTTCCTCCTGAATCTAAAAATGAATATGGAACGAGTCATTGTACATTATGATAAATATTGTATTTAAATGACATTTGATCTATGAATAATATGGAATGAATCATTGTGCATAAGGCAGAGAACCAAAAAAAGCAGAGACAGCCAAAAAAAGCAGAGACAGGGCCTCTCTCATTCATAACCGATTTCTCTTCTGCATAAATTCCCTACAGGATAACAACGAGAATGTTAAACATACCTAGAAAGTCGCAGCAGAGGATGCTAAAGACATTGAAGACAATGATACTTGAAGACATCATGGAAGACCTCTGCAACAAAAAAATCAGATTAAAACCAAATTTAAAAAAAAAAGAATAACAAAAAAATTATAGAAATTTAAAATTTGATATATATTACCTCCTTGAGCTTAATTCGCGCATGACAGAACTGATCACGCGAGAATGCTAGATAGAAATGAGTGCGCGAGAATGCTCGACAGAAATGAGCACGTGATAAATGTTAGAAATGAGCGCGCGAGAATGTTGTATAGAAATGAGTGCGCGATAAATGTGAACAGAAACCTAGAACAGGTTGCAGGCGATATATGTATAAAATAATAGTTTGGTCAAACTTATAGTTCGACCGAACTTTGTTTTCTGGTTTTCAAAACTCAGGCGAAAAATATGTTTTCCATTGCTGTCAGTACATAGTCAATGTAAACGGAAAATGAGGTTCGGCCGAACTAGATTCAATAGTTCAGCTGAACTCCTAAATTGTTCGGACGAACTATGACAAGAGTTCGGATGAACTCTGGAGGAAAAAAAATTTCCGCCCTAAATTGTCACAAAAGTGTTACTCATCTTCGCATTTTCAACCATAAGCAAGATTGACATCCCGATAATTGATGCACACTCCGATGGTTCCTTGTTTTTTCATGACAAGAACGATGTTGGAAACCCACATGCAAAAGTTTTTCAACTTCTACTTTAATGACAATGACCTTCTTCAGATGAATAGGATGAAGGCGTTGATGTACCGACTTGACATCAGGGTACATATTAATACTGTGTTCAACAATACTAGTATCTATGCCTAACATTTCCTCGTAAGACCAAGAAAATACATCACAGAATTCATGAAATTGAGAGCGATATGTTTCGAGTTCTGATGGAGAAAAAGACACGCCAACATGAATGTTTTCTACAACATCGGGTTTGGTCAAAATATCAATAGAAATGTTTTCTTCAATATTTGATAGATTTCGCTCGGAATTGATTGCATTAATAGGAAAAGAATTCAAAAAGAAATTTTTGATTGATGGGTGATATAGTTTACTAAGATTATTTTCTTTATAATCAGGAAGATGGGAATGATGATGATAATATTCCCATTGTTCTCCTTCCGACATCATGGTTTCCAAAATATTCTCATCTGTAAAGAAAGTTTAGAAAAAAGGATCACATGGAGTACCAAAATCTAGGGAACGATCAACCCAAACAACCGACGATGAAGATTTTGGATTCACCACCCAAGCCAGATAGATTGATTGCTATGCCAGTCCAATAGGGATGGGCAATAGAAACTCATCCAACGTAACAACTTCAAAATCATCGTACTCTTCCTTTAGTCAAATGGAGTGGAAGAGATCATGTAGCAGGTCTATATACTTGCAATTTCTTTCTACGTCGTAGGTGGTGATAATGCAAAGGTTCACATGAGAGTGGAATCCTTTAAGAGTCCTATACCAATGTTTTGAAGTGCGAGTTGGGGTGTGTGAACTAACGGAACACTTCCAGTTACCTGGGAACTATAGGCACAGAAGGATAGCTGATTGATTATTGTGATAACACCTTTATGTGGAAAGGAGATCATTCTAAAATATGTAGAAACAATTGTAGTCATAGCATATACCCATGGCCTTCCAAGTAAAATATTGTATTCAAGGGGTCCGTCAACAACCTCAACTTCAACATTCACTATTTTCCCCCCTAGTTCAACATGCAGATTATTGATAATACCGCAAGGCTTATATGTACGTCCGTCGAAAGCCTTCAATGTCATTGATGATTAAGATAGGCACAGCGAGCCAAGTGACTTCCAACAGTTTAGAGACATAATGCACATAGATGATCCCTCATCAATAATGGTACGATGAACAAGGTTATTGAGAACATTTACTTAGATAGATAATGCCAATTATGCTGGTAATTACGGAACATAGGCCGTATGATTAAAGACTACGAGATTAGAATCATTCGGGTCAATTCCACCAATTTACGACAACAAAGCCTGTTTTTGGGAGGAAAAATTTTGTAATACCTCAAGCGCTGACACAACTGAAGGGGATTGAGCCAAAAATTCAACTATATTATAATTTTGAGCATCTCTTGCTCAAGGATTATATGTCGATTTATGAATGAATCCCTTCGATGGATTGATTTCCAATTCAGGAATAGCAGGTGGTGGTACCGATTCCGTAGACGGATTCCATTAGGGGAATTTTGAGGTCTAAAATGGGCCTCCTAAGAAAAATGTACAACCAAAATAAAATTTATAAGAATCAATAGGATTCAATATGATGATGTCAACCATGGGGGATGATTCACCATTTTTTAAGTAAAAGGATAAAAGGATTAAAAAATAATAAAATAATAAAATCTACTTTTTCAACTCATATTTTCAACTTATCTCCCATAGTGTTTACTCAAATTTTGAGGAGGATTACTCTTTGGATGCAAAATTTCATTCTTCATCCAAGGAGTGCCCATGTTGCATACTTTAGATGGACCCTGCTACATGAAAAATGAGAAATACATGAAAAAACGTGATTGCAATCACGTTTTTTCATGTATTTCTCATTTTTCGTGTAGCAGAGTCCATCAAAAGTATGAAACATGGGTACTCCTTGGATTAAGAATTAAAATTTTCATCCAATGAGTACTCGCGCTTGAAATTTGAGTAAAAACGTGGAAGATAAGTTGAAAATACGAGTTGAAAAAATAGTTTTTCCTTTTTTCCCTCTAAAATTTGATGATGTAATCAAATCTTATTTTATTATTTCCACTATTATTTTATAATTTCCTTATGAGGCCCATTTTAGACCTAAAAATTCCCCTAATGCGTGATTGAGGTAGTAGGTTGATCAGTGGCTAGAATACTATAATATTTATTATCCGTTGACACCAAAACATTTGTCGATGGCTTTGTGACAGATAATATAAGCATTTAGGAAATAGAAGTTGGATCCGTAGCAACCAAATTTGTGTTCATATTCGGAAACAGATTTGTCAACACAGCTGATGCATGTGAATTCTTAACCATTTTTGAGACTTCAGCGTGGTGAGGACAATCCTGAACAAATTTTTCCTCATTACTAATGCAGGGGCATTAGACACTAGCCAACAATGTAGGAGGTTTGTCCACATGTTGTGGCTTGTAGGGGTCGAAAATATTTGAATTGTAACAACTAGGTGTCAATACCTCAGCTGATTGTATTATTTAGATCAGTTAGAGTTGTAGAAGTCGAATAGCTCAGTTAGTCTAGTTGTCATATTTTAGTTAGTTGAATTATTTTAATTAGGATGTTGATTTTCTAAAACGGTCCTCACAGATGAACCAAACAGAAAAATGTTCATGTATATAAATGTAATCCCTCAGATGTATATAGGGAAAGAGAATAGGAGAAGAGAAGAGAGGTTTCTGCAATCAAATCTGTGTGTTCACAATTGCTTCCAATTGAATAATTTCAGTGCGCATTGCCATAGAGTCATTTTGAGTCCTTAATTGTGAAGAAATTGTTTGATTGCAAGGTGATTGAGCTCTGTGCATGTATAATTTAACTATTGTATAATCTCCACATATATCTGTCTATTGTTTTCTCAAAAGTTACCCGAACAACCTTGAGAATTGAACCTGCGCAGGCGAGGCCTGTGTAGAGGATCCACGGTCGCGAACACAATTTAAATAGGAAAACCCCGCTAAATAAAAAGATAATCTGTTCATTGTTAATTAGAATCCTGACTCGAGGCTAGACCTGAGTTAGTGAACACAGAGGACAGCCTAACCCGATTTAAACCAATGGTCAGTCACTGTTCAAAATCGTGAGCGGATTTGCAAAGGTGGGTTTCCCATATCGCACCGCTCTTACGGAGTAGGTGGTATTTCCTAAACGCTAGCGATTCCATAGGGGAGGCGACACGTGTCGAGGTGGACCCCCGGGAAACCACCGTTCAAAGCACGCCATCGCACGTTAACGTTCGTACCAGGATGTCGAGCGATATGTGTACATGCCGTTGATCTGGGAAGGGGCCATAAAATGGTGGTCATTAGCAAAAGGTGCGCGGAGGATAGCCAGGTACGATACAAAAATTTGATTGGATCATTGACCGTAGAGGTGGGGTCGGAGCCACGGTTTATTATAATCTGTTTGTTTAAAAGGCATAGAGTATTAATATAAAGTCTGAAAGAATTAAACATTTGTTATAAGGTTCGGAGATATATTAACATTCACCAAAGTTGCTGAATATATTTATTTGTCAATTTATTTGAAATTGATAAATAAATTCTCTTGGAAATCTGAGAAGACCACGTGGAGTTCAAAGAACAGGGTTTGAAAGGGAATGCTGATAGAGCCACGACTAATGTAGACTAGCTCTCCTCAGGGGTGAATTTAGTTTTGTTGCGTCATTTATGGTATCAGAGCCGTTATTTCCGAGTTGTTTTTGCAGAAAGCTGACATGGCAATCCGAGTTGGTAGAGGTGATGGCAGAAGAAGACCTGTTGCCATCGCAGAGGTGTTGGGGATGTTACAGAGGGTCAAAGCCAGACCGGATGCCATGGAGTGAAGACAGCCCAGAGATCCTGAAGACATCAGTGAACCTGAAACAGAAGAATCTGAAGAAAATGTTGAGATTCCTCCTGACATGAGGCTCCTTAGAACTATTTTGGGGTCTGTAGTTAAGCCCATAATTGAAGTGTCGAGTTATGTAGGAGGGCTGAATCCAGAGGAATTGGTAGAATGGATAAATGAAATGAAGAAGTGCTTTGAATATGAAGAAATAAGTGATGATAAAAAGTTCAAGTTTGCAGTAACAAAGTTGAAAGGACATGCTGCACTTTGGTGGGATGGAGTGCAGGCAGAAAGGAGGAGAGTTGGCAAGCAACCTATCAAGAGCTGGACCAGAATGATGGCTAAATTGAAAGGTAAATTCTTTCCTAGTGATTATCAGCTGACATTGTATAAGCAAATGCAAAACCTGAGACAGAGGTTGCTGACAGTAAAAGAATACACAAAGGAATTCTACAGAGTAAGCATAAGGGCTGGGAAATTCCAAGACACACCAGAGAAGACTGCCAGATATGTGAATGGTCTCAAGCTAGAAATCCAAGATGAGATTGGTCTTCTGTCTCCTAAGACAGTGGCAGAGGCCTACCAGATGGCCTTGAAAGCAGAGGAGAAACTCTTGAGGAAATAGTCTGCCAAGAAGAGAGGTACTTTCCATGGAAAGGGAAGTCAGGGTGGTAGAGGAAAGCCTACTACACCCAAGGATGGAGCTAACAGTAGCTCACCTCAGAATGCGTCTACAGAGGATGATGCAAGGGGCAGAAGGGGTTCTTATAGAGGAAAAGGAAGAGGAGGTAGAGACATAGGCAGAGGTAGAGAGTTGAGGTGTTATAGATGTCAGCAAGTGGGACATAAGCACTATGAGTGCTCAGAGAATGTGGGTGCTAGACCAAGAAATGATGTTGTTTCCCAGACTAGAGAAGAGGTAGAAATTGAAGACGAAATTCTTCCAGAGAGGGGAGAATCCTTGGTGGTAAATAAGGTCCTGTTGAAGCAAGCTAAAGAGGTCACTGAGCCTGCACAAAGGAAGACTTTGTTTAGGAGCATATGAAAAGTCCAAGGGAAATGCTGCTAGCTAGTCATTGATAGTGGAAGCACAGAAAATCTGGTTTCCACTGAGGTGATAGAGAAGTTGAAGTTGAAGAAAAGCGAGCATCCAACTCCCTACAGGGTGTCCTGGCTGCATAAAGGGCACCAGCAGGTTGTAAAGGAACAGTGTGAGATAGAGCTGCAAATGGGCAAGTATAAAGATAAGGTCCTGTGTGATGTAATGCCCATGGATGTGTGTCATTTACTACTAGGTAGAACTTGGAAGTTTGACAGAGAAGCAGTGCATGATGGCAAGAAGAACACTTACAGGTTCTTCAAAGATGGGGTACACCATACATTGATACCCATGGAAGAAGGAGAGCCATCTAGCAAAGTGATTGATCCAAAGACCTTATTGCTGAGTGGGAAGGAATATCTGCAGCAGATAGAAGAAGAGGAGGTAAGTTTTTCTTTAGTTTGCAAACCTAAAGTAGTTCTTACTTCTACAAAGATTTCTGATTTGCCAATAGAAATCCAAGAAAAGTTAGATGATTATTGTGACATTATTGTGGATGATTTAACTGATGAGCTACCACCTGTGAGAAAGATCAGTCATCAGATAGATTTTATCCCTGGTTCAAACCTGCCAAATAAGGCAGCCTACAGAATGAATCCCAAGGAAAATGAGGAAATCAGGAGACAAGTACAGGAGTTGGTGGACAAGGGGCTAATCAGAGAAAGTTTGAGTCCATGTGCAGTACCAGCAGTATTGAGCCCAAAGAAAGATGGACGCTGGAGGATGTGTACTGATTCCAGAGAAATCAATAAGATCAAAATCAGGTACAGATTCCCTTTTCCCAGATTTGAGGATTTGATGGATTGTTTGAGTGGTGCTAAATATTTCTCAAAAATAGATTTAAAAAGTGGATACCATCAGATTAGAATAAGAGAGGGTGATGAGTGGAAAACTACCTTTAAAAAAAATGAAGGACTGTATGAATGGATGGTAATGCCTTTTGGGTTGTCAAATGCACCTAGCAATTTTATGAGACTTATGAATGAAGTATTGAAAGAATTCATTGGTAAATTTGTGATAGTGTATCTGGATGATATATTAGTTTTCAGCAGAACTAAAGAAGAACATTTAAGGCATCTTAATCATGTCTTGAAGAAGCTGCACCAAGAGAAACTGCTGATAAATTTGAATAAATTCTCATTCATGAAATAAGAGTTGGTGTATTTGGGTTTTGTTGTTTCTGCAGAAGGATTGAAGATGGACGTGGAAAAGGTTAAGGCAATTGTGGAGTGGCCTTCACCCAAGAATGTTTTTGAGGTAAGAAGTTTCCATGGACTTGCTAGTTTTTACAAAAAGTTTATAAGAAACTTTAGAAAGATAAATGCACCCATAATTGAGATGATAAAGAAGAGAAAACAACCATTTAAGTGGACTGCTGAAGCAGAAATAAATTTTAAAGTTTTGAAGCAAAAGATAACTGAAAAGCCCGTGTTGACTCTGCCTGATTTTACAAAACCATTTCAAGTAAAATGTGATGCTAGTGGAGAGGCCATTGGAGCTGTGTTGAGTTAGGATGATAGGCCTGTGGCATATTTGAGTGAAAAGCTAAATGACACCAGAAGAAAGTATTCCTCTTATGAGAAGGAATTCTATGCAATTTTTCAGGCACTGAAGAAATGGAGACATTACTTGATGTCCAGGGAATTTGTATTGTATTCTGACAATCATGCTTTGCAGTATATTGTACAACAGCCCAAGTTGAAACATAAGCATGCTAAATGGGTTGAGTATCTCTAAGGTTTTAATTTTCTTTTGAAACATATAAGTGGCCAAGCCAATAAAGTAGCTGATGCTTTGAGTAGGAGGCACATGCTTGTTCAAGAAACAAATTTTGAAGTTGTAAGATTTGATTTTCTCAAAGAATTGTATAAAACAGATCCAGATTTTAAAGAAGAATTTGAGGCATGTTGAACCCTGTACTAACAGATAGAAGCCAATGGCTAGATTATTTCCTGCAGGAGGACTTGTTATTCAGAAGAAGCCAACTGTGTGTACCAAGATGTTCCATGAGGGAAAATTTGATCAAAGAAAAGTATAGTGGTGGACTTGCTGGACACTTTGGTACTGATAAGACTTATGAGAAGCTGAGTCACTTCTATTACTGGCCCAAGATGAGAGCAGAAGTGGACAATTTTGTGAAAAATTGCAAAACCTGTCAATATGCCAAAGCAAGGAGCCAGAATGTAGGATTGTACACTCCCTTTCCTATTCCAGACAGGCCTTGGGACATGGTGAGTATGGATTTTGTTCTAGGATTGCCCAAGATTCAGAGAGGGAATGATGCAGTCTTTATTGTGGTGGACAGATTCTCCAAAATGGCACATTTTATTCCATGCTATAAAAATAGTGATGCCACCCATGTTGCTAACTTGTTTTTCAAGGAAGTTGTTAGATTGCACGGGTTGCCCAAGAGTATTGTTTCAGACAGAGACACCAGATTTGTGGGTCACTTTTGGAGGACATTGTGGAAGAAAATTGGTACCAAACTAAGTTTCAACTCAGCTTATCATCCCCAGACTGATGGACAAATAGAGGTGGTGAATAGGAGTCTGGGAAATTTGTTGAGAAGTCTTGCAGGAGAACATCCCAAGCAGTGGGATCATATTTTTCCCCAGGCAGAATATGCATATAATGACTCACCAAAAAGAGCACAGGGTAGATTACGTTTCATATTGTTTATGGAATGCACCCGAGAGGAACATCAGAGTTTAGAAATCTGGGAAAGGCAGAGCTGAGAAGGGCTGATGGTGAGGAATTTGCTTCAGAGATCCAGGCCATACATGAACAGGTGAAACAACAATTACAAGGCAGCAACATCAAATACAAGAGTAGAGCAGACTTGAGCAGAAAGGAAGTTCATTTTGAAGTAGGATATTAGGTTCTGGCACATCTAAGAAAGGAGAGATTCCCAAAGAAGCAGTATAATAAACTGAAGTTCAAAAAGATTGGGCCATGCAAGATACTTAGGAAGTTTTCTGCAAATGCTTATGAGATTGAATTACCTCCTGATGTTGGAATATCTCCCATTTTTAATGTTGCAGATTTGTACAAGTATGAGGATGATGGTGCAGAAGAAAGATCAATAGACAAGGAACAGATTGAGTGGAAGGAGCAGCTACCTCCAGCACAACCATTGCAACCAGAGAAGATATTGGATAAAATACCATTCAGAAGGACCAGAGGACAAGAGTACTTTCAGTACTTAATCAAATGGAAGGACAAGCCAGAGGAAGATGCCACTTCGATGACTGAAGGAATGTTTCAGAAGATAGGAAGATCAGTGGAAGAGCTCATGGATAGGAGCCCATGAAGAAGATTGCCCTCGGGAGTCTGATGCAGGGGCATTAGACACTAGCCAGCAATGTAGGAGGTTTGTCCACATGTTGTGGCTAGTAGGAGTCGAAAATATTTGAATTATAACAGCTAAGTGTCAATACCTCATTTGATTGTATTATTTAGATCAGTTAGAGTCGTAGAAGTCGAATAACTTAGTTAGTCTAGCTGTCATATTTCAGTTAGTTGAATTATTTTAATTAGGTTGTTGATTTTCTAAAACGGTCCTCACAGAGGAATGAGCAGACAAATGTTCATGTATATAAATGTAATCCCTTGGATGTATATAGGGGAAGAGCAGAGGAGAAGAGAAGAGAGGTTTCTGCAATCAAATCTGTGTGTTCACAATTACTTCCAATTGAATAATTTCAGTGCGCATTGCCATAGAGTCGTTTTGAGTCCTTAATTGTGAATAAATTGTTTGATTGTGAGGTAATTGAGCTCTGTGCATGTATAATTGAACTACTGTATAATCTCCACATATCTCTATCTATTGTTTTCTCAAAAGTTACCCAAACAACCCTGTGAATTGAACCCGCGCAGGCGAGGCCTGTGTAGAGTATCCATGGTCGTGAACACAATTTAAATAGGAAAACCCCGCTAAATAAAAAGATAATCTGTTCATTGTTAATTAGAATCCTGACCCGAGGCTAGACCTGGTTGCCCATATCGCACTGCTCTTGCGGAGTAGACGGTATTTCCTGAACGCGAGCGATTCCATAGGGGAGGCGACACGTGGTAAGGTGGACCCCCGGGAAACCACCGTTCAAAGTGCGCCATCGCACATTAACGTTCGTACCAGGATTCCGAGCGATATTCGTACATGCTGTTGATCTGGGAAGGGGCCATCAGATGATGGTCGTTAGCAAAAGGTGCGCAGAGGATAGCCAGGTACGATACGAACATTTGATTGGATCATTGACCGTAGAGGTGGGGCCGGAGCCACGGTTTATTATAAGTCGTTTGTTTAAAAGGCGTAGAGTATTAATATAAAGTCCAAAATAATTAAACATTTTTTATAAGGTTCAGAGATATATTAACATTCACCAAAGTTGCTGAATATATTTATTTGTCAATTTCTTTGAAATTGATAAATAAATTCTCTTGGAAATCTGAGAAGACCACGTGGAGTTCAAAGAACGGGGTTTGAAAGGGAATGCTGACAGAGGCACGAATAATGTACACTAGCTCTCCTCAGGGGTGACTTCATTTTTGTTGCGTCAATTATAGATTATGCATAGATAACGAGGTTTCCTATTTCTAGACAATTGATCAGATGAGTTTTCCTATGAGGTAGAAGTT
This sequence comes from Pinus albicaulis, assembly GCA_034641835.2. Classification (NCBI taxonomy): domain Eukaryota; kingdom Viridiplantae; phylum Streptophyta; class Pinopsida; order Pinales; family Pinaceae; genus Pinus; species Pinus albicaulis. Next base: position 595,511,320 of record CM076573.1, read on the forward strand.
TTCTTTTTCTTTGATTTCCCTTTTTTTTTAATTCTAGGTTGCTTGTCACTTTTTCCTTTGTCAAATGACACACAATCTATTTTGGAAGAAGGTGCAAGATTAGATGTAGTAGTATGATGTGTGCTTGCAGTACTGATCATACCGTCTCCGGCATGAAAGTCCTTTGATGGAGGAGGAACAATAAAATTATATTGTGGCGCGTTAGGAATTTTCTCATAGAGCATGCCAGACTGAGTATGAATCAAGTCTAAATATTGGGCACGAGAAATGAACTTCTCTTCAGTGACGATGACACCTTTAGCTACATCCTCAGTTATAGATGGTAACAAGACTTAATGAACCACTTAGCAAGGAGCAGATCAAGAACAAATGTCTTAACCATTCTACGATGACGACGCCACTCATGAATATGATAAAAAATGTGAGTAGCATTAATCTGTTTAAAATTAGTCAAGAGTTCCATTCTAGTTTCATATCATATGGGTAAATAGAAGTGAGTCAAAAAGACAATAGCTAGGGAAGTGAAATTATCAAAAGAATCTCTAGGTAACTTAATGTACCATTTTGTAGTCGGACCAGTGAGCGTACGCTGGAAAAGACGTAACCAAATAGAGTCATCATTTAGGGAGTTTGATGAACACCACAAATAATAAGTCATAACATGAGTTGAGAGGTCTTCTCTATGGTTTCCATTAAACTTAGGAATATCCTAGGGTAATTTATGAGGTATCACCGGTGACCAAAGAGCATAGTTGATTGGATCATTGGTGAGCCAATTTAAATCTAGTTATTCTAAAGTTGTAACAAAGTAAAAATGTCAATTGAGGTCAGGTTGAGCATAGCCATAGTATGATGGAATTGCTTGGGAAATAGGTCTTTGAGCACAAACATAAGGAATATTTTGTTGGTAACCCAGATAGGGGTTGTTTTGATAGGAAAATACTTGAGGGTTCTGCTGACCAAAACCTGGGTATGATACTTGTTGAAATGAAGGTTGAGGCATTTGCGCCTGTGGCTGCCAAGGGGTCTATCCACCAGTGTTATAACCCAAATTAGAATAACTTGGATTCTGTTGAGGATAGGTATAACCTAGTTGTGGCTACGACATCCCATAATATGGTAATCCAGCTTGTGAATAAATTATTCCAGGTACAGGTTGTTGTAAATTAGTCGAAAGAGTTGGAGTCTGAGGGCCTAATACTTGAGGGTATTGAGTTGAAGGACCCGCCTGAAATGGTTTTTGTACAACAGTTTGAGTTTTTAATAGGGGTTAAGATGTATTAAAAAGTGGAATTGATGTGGGTGCAACAAGTTAAAACAGTTGATACGAGTGTACAACCGTTTGTGGTTGGATAGGTAGAGTGGGCTGCCATTGAAAAAAATTAAGTTCAACATTAGTTTGACAAAAAAATGATGAAGTACTGTCAAAGTGGGTTACCATGGGTTTCCCCCCAGCATGAGGAGTATAATAAGATGAAAATTATTTTTCTCCAAATGAAGGGAGTCCAGTTGAGATGGTACTGAATGGAATAGTCCTAGATGAAACAACTTGATATTTCCCTGATGATGGATATAAAGAATCAAGTTGTTCAATACTCACTATAGGTTTACTAGTTAGAATACCGAATGATGACATTGGTGAAGTCCATGGATTTGAATATGCACTAGAGAAAATTCCAGATAAAGATATATAACCTGATGGGACCATAAGGCCACCATGTAAATATGGTTCTGGTGAAGTTGTGAACATTGACGGGGTAGCGAGAGCAAGTGTTGACGTAATCAGAACAAATGTTCCAACTGAAGATGTTAGTTCAGGCATGGTTACTTGACCAAATGTATACCCTTCCAAATCGACAATATTTGAATAGGAACATGATCAACAAAAGCAGAGGGTGGTGATTGAGGAAAATATTCGTACAGGTAAATATCCTCCCCAAAATGGGTTGTAGTTAAAGGTGTTTTGTCTTGTGGGATTTATTCGATTGAAATTAAACCAGGTGGAAGGATTTTGCCATCAGGCCCAAAGTATATTTCAGGAGGTTGACTACGTGATATGGGAGACTCAATGGCTACAATAGATTTTGGGGTGACCAATACAGGAACAAATTCCAGTTGTTCAACTTCAGGATGCAAATGTTCTGGAAAAAGAGTGACAGGATCTAGATCAACTTCCAGTTGAACACGTTGGGTTCAGGAGGTATGGTCTCACTGATTGGATGGATCGTGACCATGGGTAGATGTGAGGACTCCATCTTGACAACATTAGATGAACCAGGATTTCTATAAACAACTTTTGCCGACTCTGGTATATGGAATATGATGCTTCACCAGAGGTACTGATGGTACTGGTTTTGGTAGAGCGATGTCACCTTCGCCGACCAGAAGTGACTTATGGTGATAAAGGTGGTTTCAATGAAAGTATACATGAACGACGGGGAAAGGTATTTTATTATTCCATGATAAATGATTTATTTTATGACCAAAAACAAATTAAAAAAATAAAAGGGTAATTCTAGGAAAACGTTTTACCAAGAAACTGTGAACTGCAAAATACCTCCTGGCGAACCAAGAAGTACGGGAAGGAAATCTACCTAAATTCTGTGTTCGGTGTATCAAAATTTACAAGGTGACTGACTCAATTCACTATGGATGGATAGAAACCTAAATTTGTCCTCCCAAATATACCCAAAGGTACGTGGAGGCCCAAGTCCATATTAGCGCTGTTTAATGCGAAACCGCACAATTAGAGCACCCCTTTATACTTTTCGTACTATAACATCGCCCAATACACCCGAAGGTATGTGGACGAGCTATGATATACTTACATATGTGGAGTGAGGTATCACAATCGGAATTTATCACAGACAATTAACGATAGCTGGTATTTTTTACGACGTCGAAACACATCTCTAGCCTAGACCTTCTAAATGTTATCATTATGGTTCCAATGCTTTTTTAGGTAAATTGATGTAAATTTTAAGTTGATATTGTTTATCAATTTTCCTTTCAATGTTCAGCGAGATGATGTGATGGAAATTACTAAAATGAAAATTAAAAGGATTAAAAAAAAGTTCACTTTTAGCTTTTTCAATGAAAATCTTAGCTACTAAAGAGAAAGAGAAATCGGTTTTGAGAGAAAACAAAAGACAGCACAAACAAATATGCAACTTTCCTAATTTGTTCCTATGCAAAAAACACAATCCACTACATGCAAATGCATGTTTTTATTTTCAGTCCCCTTAATGTGAATGCAAAAGGAAACTATATGCATCAAATAAACAAAAAACAAATGATTTCTTCTTTGAGAAACAATGAATTTAACAACAATTTGTCTTTTAGGAAAAATGAAGAATGGAACTACAATTTTTCCTATAAAGAATGAAGAATTTAACGACAATTTCCTTTACGAAAACAAATGGATCTAATGTAGAAATAAAAATACTTTTAATTTGATTTGTCAATGATAAAGAAAAACACTTAAAGAGACATTGAACAAACTTAATTTTCAAAGGAGGAAGATTCAGACAAATTCACTAGTCTCTATGAGGTGTCAGGAAATTGAAAACACAACAAAAAAAAGGCTGAAAGTGATGGCAATGAAAAATTCAAAGGGAATTTGGTTGGCTTAGGGGGCAACACAGTCTCTAAGGGGAGAAAGTGCGTTGCAAAGCATCCCTGAGTGGAAGACCGTGCTATGCAAAACACTGTGTCTTCACCAATAGTGCATTGGGAGAAACAAAGAACAAAATTCAAGCTATGAAACACACTTCTAATGCAATTCTTTGTTTCAAAAGCCTAATAATTGAGAGTAGATGCTACTAGGTGGATAAGCAGAGGCAAAAACAACAGGAATGAAAGGAAAAATCCCTAGTGGAGTCACCAATTTTTTATGCAGAATTATGGATTACGGATAAAACACATTCCCTAAATGTGATGCTATGCATTTAGAACAACAGATCAAAGACTTTGCAGACACTTTTCCTAAGAGTAAATAGACACATAGAAAGATGGAGAAACTTACTTGGGGTCTAAGCACTTCCTATTCTCCTTCTTTCGCTCTTGTTGTAGTTTCCAATCCAACTTTGATCACAAAACTAGTTCTTGCAAGTATAAACACTAAACACCAAATATATTTCAATATACAGATGCCTATTCATCCTAATCAATTAAGTCAATGAAACATGAAACATATACATCAGCTAAGAATCCATGATATGAAAGATAGAAACATAAACAGATACATATGTGGGAAAATGAGCAGCAATCTTTATTAATGGATAGAAGGGGGAGGTTACAACTAGTGATTGATTTGATGTCACTAGCTCCAACATTCATCCCAGCCTCATCACAATAAACATCTCTCCAGCAGCATATCACTCAAATAAAACACTCAATTGAGAAACCAAAAACATTTCTTTACCCAATTTCTTCCTTCTCAAGCACTAGGATCTGTGCTCAATTTATATTGCAGTTGAAGGTATTTTCTCAATCAATGACTTTCTAATAATAGGAAATATATGTTCCCAAGCTCAAAGGTGTTAGATGGACACATGGATTCAAATTTTGACACATATGGACTCTTCTAGAAGGCCCTGTCCATTTGGAGATTCCGGAACAATAAGAATTTATCTCCCATTTGACCAACACACTCTTGAATGTCAGGAAGTGCTTTACAGAGCACCCTTGAATGGAGGTAATTGCATATGAAAATCAACTACTCCCTTGAGAGGTTGCATTGGTGAGCTCATAGGAGATATAAAATGTACTTCAAATCTTGGAAACGTTGCAATGGAAGTCATGGATGATTTGTTCTTGTTCTTATCTTAGGGAATGTGGCAACTAAAATGATAGGGGATGATATACCCTATTTCATTATTTTTGGGGATGATATCCAATTTAACCAGGTCATTGGGAATGCTGCCCAAATTCACCTATAACTGGGAGGCCCAACTGTTGGTTGAATATTCCAAAGACCGCTTCACATGTGAGATAGTAGATGGGAAGGTGATCGATGAGAGGTATAAAGTGATGAGAGAGGTCATCTACTACCTGGACCAGATCTTGTTGACTAGAGATTCTAAGCTCAAGGAGAAAATTCTGCATGCAACCCATGATTCACCCCTCTCAGGCCACCAAGGTTTCACAAAGACATATCATGCCATCAATGCGATATTTTCATGGGAGGGACTCAAGGATGATGTGCTCCATCATATCAGGGAGTGTGCAGTTTTCCAAGAGAATTAAGAATAAAACAACCATCCTACAGGGTTGTTACAGTCACTTCCCTTTCCAGGAGGGAAATGGGAGAGCACTTCTATAGACTTCATTACTATTTTGCCCACAACACATGGTAAGGATTGTATTTTTGTGGTCATTGGTAAACTAACAAAGTGTTCACATTTATTTTCCATATCTTTACACTACACTTCTTCACAGGAGGCCAAGATTTACGTTAGATTTCATGGTCCTCCTAAGACCATAGTTAGTGAAAGAGATAACCGCTTCATGGATGGAGTTTTGTAGGAGTTGTTCCGTTTGGGGTGTAACAAGTTGACACCGAGTACCAGTTATTACACCCAGACAGATGGGTAGAAAGAGGTAGTAAAGAAGTGGTTGGAAGGTACTTTCAAAACTATGTTCCGGGGCAGAAAAAAGCATGGTTGCACTGGCTCCACTTGGGGGAATATTATTACAAACAAAAATTTCATATTTCAATCAATATGTCTCCATTATGGGTTCTATATCATTATGATTCTCTATCAGTTGTTGGTATGATGTTTGTAGAAAGAAAGGATCCTAGAGCCAAAGATTAGATCCCAGAGAATCATGATATATTCTGGGCTCTTAAGGACAACATTTCTACAATCCAAAATCAACAGGAGTTATATAAAGATCATGGTTGGATTGAGAAACATTCTGAGGTGGATAATTTGGTCCATCTCCATCTTCGGCCATGAAAACAATATACATTGAAGGAGAAGGGGGATGAGAAGCTTAAGCCCCATATCTATGGGCAACATATAGTGATCTGTTGTGTTGGGCAAGTAGCATATGGGTTGGGGCTCCCCATTGGGAGTAATATCCCCAACATATATCATGTCTCATGCCTCAAAAAGGCCATGGGACAGCATGTAGTTTCCACCATGGATCTCCCACCTTTTTATGATGAGGGCCATTTGGTTTTACAACCAAAGGCTATCTTGGACACTTGGGAGGGGCAACTAAAGAACATGGTGATGGAGGAATCTACTGGATGAGGATGCTACATGGGAAGGAGGGAATATTTTTCAGCATCCATATTTGTAGTTGCTTGAGGACAAGCAAAATTTAGGAGGGGAGGACTGTAATATTCCTAATTAGCTTTTAGCTAGTTAGAATATTAAATTTTGTTTTTTTTAATAACATAGATGAATAAGAGGGTAGAGGGACCCATAAATATATTTAGTAGGAATAAAACCACTTCTAATGTGAATGTGGATCAATGCATCTAGTTGAACAAATCACTCCTTGGTGCGAATGGGGGTTAATGCATGTAGATGGGGTCAAGATTGATCAAATAAAAAATGCAGTCATGGAGGTAGTGGAGATAGTGGAGGAAAACACAGTCACAATGGGAGGAAGTCTCCATGAGAGTAGCATCATTATTAAGTAGGGCCAAGGGGGAGGAGGCTCACAAAGCATATAAGGAAGGGGATGGAAGACATATAAGGCATTCTGAATATTTTCTATGTATAGTATTTTATGACTTTTTGCACGCTTCAGTTGTTTAGTGGAGTCTTCTATGCTATTTAGCACAAGGGTGTTTCTAGGTGGAAACCCCACCCTCATCGTCGGGGGAATTTGAGTGCCAACATAGGAGAGGTTCCTTTGAGCTACATTCCATCATCTAGCATTAGGCCAATATTCACCACCTTCAACAGTGCAGTATCCTTCAGGAATTGTGCAATCCAGGAGGGCACTTTCAGTAGAGCGTTGATAACCTAAGTTTTTGAGATTATTTTCCTGTGAGGGGAGCAACCCTTCATCCAAAAAATCAGTGGGGAGGAGTATCAAGTATTTTCTTATCAAATCAGCCACCTCCCAGAAGTTACCGAGTTACAGAGCATAATTCAGCCCTAGGGCTACATTTTTCATTTTGGGTATTTCCAAAAACCCTTTATGGGTTATCTTGGAATTATGCTAGAAAGCCCATATCTCTGATCCCGACATTTTCTGAGCACCCTATCAGAATATCTATGCATTCATAGTTTCGAACAGCATTTATTCCCATAATTATTGTGCATTCATGGCCTCCCAACAATTTATGTAGCAAAAGTTTCTTATGTCTTGATGTATAGGGTCATTTCAGGCTTGTTTTGCCTAGCTTGAGTGTCTTTTCCTCAAGATATTGTACTTCAATTTCTGATATCATATATAATAAAATGGATCAATGATATGATCATTTTTTTATGTATTGATGTTTACTGCATTTTCTAGTGTTATGTTCAATACTCCTATTTTTCCTATTTTGGAATATTGCAACTTATCAAATCATGAACAAGAGCCATAACTAGAGCACATCATAGTACCATGATTATAACCAACATATAACCATATATTAACCATAAAAAATCAGTTATCAAATAAACATAATAAAAATTAAAAGTGCTCATATATCACAATAGGAAAATAACTCTTATTAACTTGTGAAAAATGCAACCAAGTTAGGGAATTCCACGTACCACCCGACCATAGATTGGGTTGAACCAAATATTTCTTTCCTCTAATCACCCTGGTGCCATATTCCAAGCATGAATGTGGGATCTCATGGGATAAACCAAGACATAATCAACCAAGGGAATCCAGATGTTAAACCACCTCTACCCTCAAAAAATACCGTGATATCACCAAAACCAATCAAGAGATAACAAAACCAAAACAAGCTTGGATTCCTTAGAATTTATTCATGAAACCTTGAGGAATTTTGTTGTCTCCACCCACCTATTGAGGGAAACCCTGAGAAAAATATCTCCACCCCCAACCCTTGAGAATTTCTCTGAGACCGCCTCCCCTATTTCTAAAATCTTCTGACAATCCAAATCTCAACCAATAATAAAACCCTTCGTCCCATGGCTCTCCAGGAAATGGAAAGGAAAGGCTGAAACCACTGTTAAACTCGGAAAAACCCATGCCAATGAAAAAAAATGAACCAAATAAACAAATTCATGTACCATGCATTAAAATCCCAACATGGAAATCACACATGCAACCTGTTACCTGCAACATCTTCTTGTTGAATCTTTTGATCCAACCTTCTCCTTGGTTTTCTTTACTTGTCCTTTTCCTTCCTTTTCATCCCTTGTCTAAATGATTGTTCTCTTTTCCTTTGCTGAACCTGATAAAATGATGAACAAAAGTTATAAATTTATTTTTAGGTACCTTTTTATCATTTATGTCTCTCTTCTCCTTCATGTTCCCTCTAATTTCGCTTGCATAAAAATATGTGTCTCTTCACCTTCATTTTCTCCTACTTTCCTTTATTTTCATAATTAAATTCCAATTAATGCCTCTTTGGCTTTTCCAATCCATTTTCCAATTTCTGTAGCCATTAATAAACTGAAAGTGATGCCCACTATAATTATTTTCCCAACATCCAACTTGGAATATGTAACCCATGACCTTAGTCTTATTTTTACTTTATTAAACTTTATTATGTGAACTGTCCCATGAACTTAGTCTTATTTTTCCTTTATTAACCTTTATTACATGAAATTTTAACCTTGGGACTAGTTGTTTGTTTTCTCTTAAAAAAGGGTTATTTTTATTTTATTTCGATTGAGTTAAATGTTTACATCATATTACATTACATCATATTATAAAATATACTATATTAGGCTGAATAGTCCGAAAAATAAAATGAATTAATACATGAGTTAAAAATATATAAATTTTAAAAAACATGTAAAAATATTATTGACCAAGGAGATTAACTGTAACACCCCAGAAACTGTAAATACTCTGTTATTTACATTTACTGCACTAAACTTGGTAACTTATGGGTTGAGTGAAATTCCTAGTGAAAGTTTAATGTTTTAAAATTTTCGTCTTAAAATATTTCAAAAGTTTATGACAAGTCTTGGAATTGATAGGAAAAGAACCTAAATGAAAGTTTTGATTTATTGGATAGTTATAGGACAATTAATTCCTCTCTCCCCTAGATATAAAAAATCTGAGTGAGCAAATAAGCGACGGAAGGCGAGAGAAAAGAGTTGGAGGCATATTCAAGAAAATAGAGAAAAAATGAAAACATTGAATATGATGCTATTAAGGTGAGGTAGGATGCTACTAGATAGGATATTATTGATCTGGACTGAGAGCCAGTGGAAGCCCTAAGACAAACTTATGAGTGTGTGAGTTCTTGGCTGAACTGGTTAGTCTCGATGCAAGAGAACAAACCTTGTTAGGTAACCGCCCATATGTTGTTCTATAATTGAAAAGGCTCGGGGGGAGAATCGGTTGTGGAGACCATTCTCATTGGTTTGGAGGAGTAGTATTTCTCCTGTTTTAATTCCTTGATTTTCTATACTGAAATAGATAAGTGCAATTACCTTTCCAGAATTTATGTAATCTATGTAAATTATATGATAGTGATAATTTCTTTGGTCTATGTAATTGTGCAGAACAAGATATTTTTTGAGAATATAACACTGCCTAGATGAGCAATTAGTGGTATAGATACTACAAAATTATTTTTATATTGAATATAGGGTGAATGTTTGCGCCAATATGGTACAATATTGCAAATAAAGGCATTATTTATGAATCTACTTTCTCTTGAGAATGCTTACTTTCACTTTTACCCATGAGTGAAAGTTCAGTTGTATAACTGTCATCATCACTATCAATATGACATAAACAAGGAAATGGGAAAAAATTAGAATAAGAACCCATACCTGCTAGTTCATTGTTACCGTATTCTTCATTCCTGAATAATATAAAACAGGGTGCTCCCAAACTTGAATATTTTCTACCATTAGTAATTTTTACTGCATTTGATAAATCACTATCACAACCACTCTTTTCTAAATCATTTATTTGAGATAACTTATTAATTCCCATCATATTGATGTTCAAGCTATCAAGCTTCTTCTGAAAAACCTCCTCTGATTCCAGTTTTTGGGAAAAATACCAAGAAGAGGGGGGCGGGGGGGTGAATCACTATTTTAAAACTAACTCAATGTTTTCTTTTCTTACTATGATTTTTTTATGTGAATTTAATCAAGTAAACATGCTTATGTACGTGCTAATTATGTAGATAACTAGCGTATATTCAGTGAACTTATATTTCAGTTAATTCCTCATATGTTTAACTTCAACCAGTACATCAATGATTCATCAGACATTTTATAAGAAATTAAACATGTGTAGTAAGAATATAATAAACTATCACACATAAGAAACACAGATGAACGCCAATATTTAAGGTGGAAAACCAATGTGGGAGAAAAACGCCATTGATGTCATCTATGTCTTCAATTTTGTTATTATGAAAACTTCTTACAATATTGTATTGGCGCAGGCTCATACCACCAAACTGGCACCCACATGAAGAAGGCTAAAACCTTCAGTCATTCTCCAGCTCATACTGGATGGGAGCTCCAACCCCCTTGATCTCATTTACCAGCACCCACAGGAAGGGAGCTACAATCTCTTCATATGATTGCCAGATACCACTGTTATTAAGCTTCAACTTCCTCACTGAAGACTCCAACCCTCAACTCCATCGTGGACCATGTTTCTTAATTTTTCACACTGGATCCACCTACTTCAACACATTAGAACCTCTAGGACACTTTTCATCAATTTTTTAGACTGAACCCACTAACATCATTTAAGCCCAATACCATGAATCAAAACTGAAACAGATCACTATACCAAGTCATTAAACCAATAAATGAATCGTTGAATCAAGCAACCAATGAACACAATAATCACTCAACCAATCACCAACTTAAAATCAACCTCAAATAGTGAGATCACTATAGCCAGAATATCAAAACTGAACCCAAAAAATTGCATCAACATATTGAATCAACTGCAACCCTAATCAATCATATGAGAGAATATGTATGTTATTTTTCTTTAAAAAACCTGTGTATATATGCGCTTTTCATGTATTCAACTTGTGTTGGACATTGGATAAACCTACAATAACTAAGACACCAAGTGGAGAATCCTACTTCATACAGATATCAACATACTAAAGTCTGAATTACTGTCATTCTAAACGAGACAATGAATTGCACATAGACATACTGAAACATTATATCAGATCACATATATCTAAAAATAAAAAAATTTAGATGCATTATGAACATTATTCAAAAAATAAATACTCAACCAATTCAACTTCAGACATCATTATTACTCTCAAATCAACATGAAGACTTCATCGACAAACAACAGAAAAAAAATAAAAAAAAAAATGTATAGAAAAATCATACATATTCCTCATCATAAACCCTATATTTCATATGCGCTTTCCATAAAGAATTTCCGTGTGTATACATGCTTCTCAAGACTAAATACCATGTACAAATCTCGACATATTGCATAAAATATATGATACTTTGTAGGAGAGAACCCGCAAAGTAGCATGTATATGTGCCTTACCTATGACAAACCTGCATAAATATCTGCAATTTCTCAAATCGCAAGAACAATTCTCATCAAAATTTTAGACAAACTAGATCAAGATATACATAGTAATAAACACAGGTAAAAAACCAGATCTAATCAACCCATGAGTAGATCACACAATCCATAATCATTTCAGGTATAATGATACTAATCCATGATTGTATTGATGGGTGCATACTTATGTTATATTAATCACTCATCAATATCCCATACTATGCAGTCATACTTCAGATCAAAGTACTCCTCAATCAACCTCACACATGCACTCTCTATCACTTTGATTTTCACCTCCTTATATAGCATAGGCCTCCTCCAATACCATGTGTCAAAACCACACTAGTACTGGTGGTAATCTTTGACGGGATCAAATAGTCCTTACATCGCAAAATATTGTGGGCTAATACCATGGTAAATACACTTGGTATTTAGTGAATCATAGTGCGCAAAATGTAAATGCCTTTTCTTCTTCATGCCTGCATGTTTACATGAATTTGCTTCACCAAAATTGTGTATATTTCCTCAAGCTTTACCTTCATCATTCCATTGTCACTTACTGGTATTTATTTCTCTGTCACATCTAAGTTAGCCTATAGATACATCTTATTTACATCTTCATCAATTAGGTTGCTATCAAAAGAAAAATAATTAAGTAGGTTTCCATCAAGCACAACACATTAGTCATCATGCCAACAATCAAGTTTCCTCATGTTAATTTGTCCTTATTTTTAAATTTTTCAAACGGATTTCCTTTCTTGATTTTTGCAAGAATCTGATAAAGAGGTGAATTTAATTTTTGTACTCTGCTCTGGCTATTTAAAAAAATATTAATTTTTTCCTTCTAAGATTAAATATAAAATTGATTTAAGTATACTTTATATTTAATTGAACATCTGTTTCTTCATCTCAGCCATACCATAAAATATCTTAAGATCTAGGAGCTTGACTACCTCACCCTGTTTCAACTACTCTATTATTTTGTCATTGATTACTGAGAATTTTAATGACTCCATTCCCAATGGAATTTTACTTCTATTTACAACCAAAAATTTAAAAAATCTATCTTTAACATTAATATCTAGCCTAAAATTATGAAAGAAGAAATGAAAGAAGAAATTAAATCATACAAAGAGAGCCCTCTTTGAAGCTGGAAGGGATATATCCCAACGTTAAAAGTGGTTTGTGGTTACCTTTGTAATTTTCCTCCCCATTCTAGGAAAAATACAGAGTGCTAACTTTCTGGCGACCATAATAGGGAAGAATTTTTTATCTTCTACGAGAAATATTATCAAGTTCTAGATATGATTGCTAATGGTGGAAAACAGTTAGACACAAGAAGTTTGTACCTTTCACTTGGTGACTCCAATAAAGAAGAATGTAGATTTTCAAGTTCCACTGGTGTTTCCACGTTTTCAAGATGAATTTTCAATCGAGAAGGTATGATCCAATGAATCGTGATCATTTTTTAGGATTTCCAAAACACATTCCTCATATAGTTTGGAAATCATATTTTCCAAAATTCAAACATGAAAAAGGAGATGATGTAGCCTTTAATTTGATCAAATTTCATATGAACATACATATATTACGAGTTGATTTTCATGAGGATTTTTTAATGAGGATGTTTATGGTAACTTTTGAAGAAAAAAAAGGTCTTGGTATGAAGGATTTTCACTTGCTAGCATTTATTCCCTTAAAGACTTCTTCACAGTATTATGTAAGAACTATAAAGACAATTACTCTTCTATAGTGCTGGTTGAAACCTTTTGTTGAGATTTTGACAGTCTTCTGCAACATCTGGGAATTGATATTGATGATGAGGAGTGTATTGATGAGGAGTGTATGGATGATGAAATTAATGAAGCCCTTTATGAATTTTCATCTCAACATCAAGAAAAAAAATTAGAAGTTCGTTTCCATGAAATTCAAGAGAAATTCCAGAAGGTACTAATACCCTTGGTTGAAAATGAAAAAGAACTGGAATTTAATGATGTCAGTTACATTCTATCCCCTGGAATTGATGAAAATTTGCAGCAGGCTTGCAAGTTTTTATGTGATCATGATAAGGATGAAGATAGTCAGGATCTTATTGTGGAAAATCATGTTTTGTCCCTTGGGTCTAATGAAAATGTTCATATTTTAAGAAACCAACATATAGATGAGGATTTTATTTCAGTTTTTCTTGAGACTTTTCATTTTTTGAATTTTCATTTAAAAAAAAGTGTGTCAAGTTCATATTTCTGAAGTTGTATGTATGGAAATTCAAAACAATGAGCTCATTTTAAATGATGAGGAAGATGTTATTCATGAGAGAAGTGAGCTAGATAATTATAACAATAATCCAAAGTTACAAGAGGATAATGAAGAATAGGTTATTCTAGACCCTGTGGATGTAGACATTTGTGTTATTCAAGATGTGGTTGCCTCAATTGAAGAAATGCAAGAACACACAAACCTTGTCTCTAATATTGATGACAGGAAAAAAGGAACTATTGCACTGCAAGTTGAGAAGGGTCATCCAAATGAAGGACTTCACTATATCCAAGACCCTTTTTCTAATTTATTGCAGTCATCAAGGAAGATTGTTTTTCTTGTATTTATGGATTATGATTATCAATTTTGGCTAAATTTTTAGTTTCTAATTTTAAAAATTTCCTTTTTATTTGAAATAAATGAAAGAAAATTTGATTCATAAATCAATTTAATTTCATGGTTATATTGGTTTTTTGACTTCACTTGATAAAGCAACTTGTGTATCAGTTAGAGTGACTAGGAGTGTGATGAATAGGCTAAATACCTTGAGAATTATTTTCAACCTTCATTCGTAGCAGAGTTTTCAATTTTCAGTGTATAGATAAGATTCAAGTTTGAAGAATGGATTTGGTTCAGTTTGAGGATTGGAAAATATTACTAGTTGGGTTTCAATTGCAGTGGTTTCAAGGCATAGCATGTTGCAGGTTTGGGATCAACCCAATTGGTTAGGCTGCTAGTCTATGATGTTCTTGGCACATCACAAGGAGGATTCCATCCCTGTTGGAGCCACTCTTAAGTTCATATAATGTAGGTAATCAAAGTCTTTCTGTCTAGTTGTTATTTTGGGAATCTACTTGTAAAGTTTACCCTATAAAGTCACCATTAATAGTTATAAAATAATTTTTGAAAGTTCCAAAAACCTCCTACCTTCCTTCAGTCTCATCCTTGCCTTGGAAAATGCCTTCCTTTAAATATAATTCCATATAACCCTTTCCATTGTTAAAGGATGAAATGTATCCAAGTTATTTTTAATATTTTTTATTTTAAATGAGAATTAATTTTATAATATATATATATATATATATATATATATATATATATATATATATATATATATATATATATATATATATATATATATATATATATATATATATATATTTATTTATTTATTTATTTATTTAAAATATTAGACTTCATTTAAAAATAACAAATCAACCCAATCTCTATGCTATAGGAACAACATTTATTATCATGCTAAACACATCACCCAACTTCATACATTAAACAATTCCCTAATCAAAGTGCCTCAAAATGTGTGAATAATTAAATCAATGGCTATCGATGGATTTCGAGGGGGGGCTTCCTATTCGAATTTTCACCTACCCCCCCATCTGAAAGAGGTTGTTTCACTTTATTGATTTTTACATACCACCCCTGAAAACCATTATTTATATTGATTTTAAATATTATGAATATATGGCGGGAAGGTATACGAAGTATGTAAGAAAGCTTATATATTATAAAGTTCGTACAAAAGGAGATAAAGGAAAGGAGACTTTTACAGTCATATGTTTATGAAATGAGTTTACTAGTGAAAGATTGAGGTAAAAGGAGGTTGAGTAAAATGAGGTAAAATAAAATTTTACAGAGAAAATAAATATTTTTTTGCTATGGTATAAAGAGGAAAAATGCACGAAACATAAAATTTGGATAAATACATATCCAAATATTTTACAAGAGTAAAAGGGGAAAGTAAAAGATACTTTACCAACCATGGCAAAAGAAGACATGGTTTTTAAAAACCATGGGAAAGAAAACAATCAATGGTTTTTATAAAATATGTTTATGAATCTCATTTATTCATCAATATATAAATTCATGGAAACAAGGCATGGATTTAAAAACAAGACATGGACCTCAAAGTGAGAGGATGATTTATAAAATAATTTAAGGAGATATTTTGATATTTTATTTATGAAATTCATTTACAAGTTTAAGAAAAATATTTCAAAAATATTTATCAAAATATTTTCTTCCCAAATATTTTGCGAAAATGGTGAAGTATTTAAAAAATGATGAAGGAAAATACTATTTCCAAAAAGGTCAACATATAATTTTGATTTAACTCGAAAATACAAATAATTCATTGATCAACTAGGTGGAAAACATAAACAATCATACGATTATTTTCAGTTTTTTTACTTAGAAATAGCAGTAAAAGGGACAACTAGTTAATATAGGTGGAAGAGTTAATTAAGTTTAAAAGGGAAGCTAATAGGTTTTGTGAAAAAAACTTCAACCACTCGATATTCCAAGGCAGAGGATCAATATTAATGAACCAATTTCTAGATTTGAAGGCTGAAGATTTTCCAGCAGTACCAAATTTCTTGCAGTTTTTGAGTGGTTGTGTTTATCTTTAGTTTATTGTTGATATTTTTTTAGAAATATAGCCACAGTCAACAACGATTTTCCTCAAAATGTGGAAATAACATCCAAATTAGTCCAATTTTCCTATTATTTTAGTTCTATTTCAGAAATATCTATACCTTTGTTAGATATTATTTTGTAATCAATTCCTTTTTGGAATATGAAGTTAGTTCAATAGAAAGACTACAAATATTTTGTAATAAGACTTAGAAAGTGTTGGATAATGAAAAAGAGAAGAACTTTTTTACCTTTGAACTTCACTTGAAGTAATCAATTTCAGAAATACATAGGCAGTTTTGTTCTAGGATTATTGTGTCAAACATGGTGATGTTTTTCTCATGTTAATTTGTTCTTCCTTTTTATTTTTTCACATGGATTTCCTTTCCTGATTGTTGCAAGAAGATAAAGAGTTGAATTTAATTTTTTAACTCTACTCTGGCTTGTATAAATACATATTAATGTTTTCCTTCTAAGATTAAATAAAAAATTCATTTAAGTATGCTTTATATTTAACTGATCATTTGTTTCTTTATCTCAGCCACACTATGAAATATCTTAATGATCTAGATTTACGCAGGGACACAAAATAATACAGAAATAACCATGAACATAGAGATGTGGTGGAAATAATGCTTCATTTCATTAATATCAAATAACAGAAATATGCTTACAGACATAATGGAAATAAAATAGCTAGGGTGTTGGTAGCGAATCTATGAGAAGAGATGTGTCGGCTACAGACCTCTGAACTATGTAATAATGAGGCTCTAGGGCCTATTTATTATTGAGAAACAATGGAGAACTCTAAACGTCCAAAAACCTAACCTTGGGAGATGAAGTGCCAAAACTATGGGCCCCCTTTTGGTAAATTGGTGTTTCAACTTCCCGAGGTCGTAACTTTGGCATACTATCTTTGTTTGATGCACATGATACATCATTAGGAATATCTATCCGAGGAATAAAACCGTTTCCATGAATATAAATTCTAGAACATAATCATATTAGTTGAACAAACGATGCCCAGAAAACATCGTTTAGGGCCTCAAAACGACTTCGGAAGTTCAGGGACCAAAAAATTGCTAAAAATAGTAAGTTGTGATACAACTTAAAAAATGAAAGAACTGATGGTGGGGGTTCAAATGGAATAGGTGGGTGGCCACCAATATCTACCTGGATCATTAAGGCCCCAAAATAGCTCCGGGAGTGGAGGACCTGAAAACCTGCTAAAAATAGTAAGTTGTGGTGAATGTGAAAAGCTGCAAGAATTGATGGTGCTAGTCCAAATGGAATAGGTGGGTGGCCACCGATATCCACCTGGATCACTTAAGATCCAATATTTTTCCTACCTCGCCATGTTTTAGCTACTATGTTATTTTTCCATTGATTACCAAGAATTTTAATGACTCCATGCCTAATGTATTTTTCCTTAATTTTATAACCAAAAATTTAAAAAATCAACTTGAACTTTAATATCTAGCCTAAAATCCTGAAATAAAAAATTAAATCATACAGAGATAGCCCTCTCTGAAGATGGAAGGACTAGACCCAAGCTTTATAAGTGGTTTGTGGTTACCTTTGAATTTTTTCTCCTCAGCCTAGGAATAATAAGGAGTGCTAACATATAACATAGGGAGGATCAGGTATCATTCCCATAGTCATTTCATTCGATGAAAATCATATCTAACAACAGTGACATGGTAAAAATCAAACAAATTTGAAACATTCACATAAAAATTGGTAGACATGTAATAAACCAGGTCTCACATTATGTGTTAATAATGGTTAGTATTATCATTGATACATCATAAATATCATATTATTACTTTATATTAATAGTTCAGAGCATAAGCTTATTTAATTTAATTTCACTGGTTGGAACCAACCTCATAAACTATAAAAATTGTCATCCAAACCTTTAACATTTCATTTAAATGCATACACTCATGACACATTTAATCATGCATTGTAACATATATCATGTGCAATACAAAATTTACCCAATAGTCCAACAACAAAAAAATAACGCGGCCTTCTACACATTTCCAACATATGCCATACATAGTAAATATGAAGTTACAATCATGAAAATGACCAAAAACCTTCAACTTTAAAACACCACACATTTTGACCATAGTGTAGTGTAATAGATGTGAAATAACTTTTGTTTGGATATGGGTAAGAATTTATATTTTTTGACATTAGAGCCCATATAGGTTAAATGATGGTTAGGAAATTATATGCCTTACACTTTAAGTACTAGTAAATATATGTTATGGTTTTCCTTCTATTTGTTACATCCATAGTAGAATTTTGGCTTCCATCCTAAACATAATCAAAATCCAAATGTGAAGGAATTTTTTAATCATTTTTTGCTTACATATCATTGCACGTGATAAAAAAAATTTATGTGTTGATATTGAGGTAGGGTCCCACCTACTAGTTTCATTTTTCACTATTATATATATTTTTGAGGTTTACACTTAATTTATTTCTTAGGGAAATAAGAGAGGTAATCGAAATGGTTTGAAAAATTTTCATTATAAATGTAGGAATTTACAGGGTAAGTTCCTTAGATCAAACATCAAAGGTCACCACTCACAATTTGATCATGGATTAGTACACCAATATTTGACGTGGTTAAAACCATAAAAGAGGGAAACAATCCACGACTTTAGACAACATGACCACTTCATGCAATTTATTAATATAAAGAGATAAAATTAGCATAAGCTTCTATCATAAATAGTTACTGGAAAAATGACCCTCCATGCTCTTTAAATAGAGATCATGGACCAATCGGGTGTTACGCCACAAATCAAGTGTCGGTAATACCGAGGAGAGAGTGAACCATCAGATTACTACATATTGTGACCGTCAAATTATAAGTTACAAATGTACATAGTAAATAAACACACTTTACCTAAATCTACGCTAGACCTAGTTATACTTAACTATTTCCTATGTGTTGGAATATCCTAACATCCCCCCTTATGAAAAACTTGGGATAGGATTGAAGGATTTACAAAGGTGACACAAAAGGAGACTATTTCCTATGTGTCGAAATATCCTAACATCCTCCCTTAAGAAAAACTTGGGATAGGATTGAAGGGTTTACAAAGGTGACACAATATGAGAAGGAAGGCGGCATTAGAGCCTATCCCCCCGTTAATGATAAATTTCCTGAACTCCAAGCATAAATCTAAGTTTGGTAAAATTCACTTCTATGAGAGCCTTTGTAAAGATATCGACAACTTGATTATTGGTTGAACAATACTACACTTCAAGAACATGATAATGAATAGGCTTTCTGATGAAGTGTATGTGGAGCTCAATGTGTTTCATATGTTGATGCTGAACTAGATCTTTGCATAGTTGAATTACACTCTTATTATCACACCAAAGTGTAGTTGGATGTTGCTAATGAATACAAAATTCGGTCAGGATCTGAGGAAGCCACAGGGCTTCCTTGTTGGCTTCAACTGCACGATGATACTGTGCTTCTACTGAAGAAAGAGAGATGGAACTTTGTTTCTTACAAGACCATATAATAGGTCCTAAACCAAGAGTGAACACATAACCTGCAGTAGACTTTCGATCATCAGGGTCACCATCCCAATCAAAATTAATGAAACCGATAAAAAAAGGAGATGCTCCTGCATTGTAATGAATCCTGAACTAAACTGTACCTCGAATATATTGAAGTATTATTTTAGTTTCTTTCCAGTGACTTTCATGAGGTTGGTGCATAAACCGAGCAACAAGACCAATGGTAAAGGAAAGGTCAGGAATGATATGGGTTAGATACATAAGTTTACCAACAAGTTGATGGTATAAGGTAGCATTAAATTCAGGGGTAGTACAAGTGGCTGAAAAATTGATTCCAGAATGAAAGGGAGAAGGGGATGGCTTATAGTGTTTCATGTGAAAGTGGCATAGAATATCACATGCATACTTGGACTGAGAAAGGGTAATACCTTCTTTCGATTGCAATACTTGAAGACCAAGGAAATAATGCAAGTGTCCTAAGTTTGTCATTTCAAACTTATTTTTGACGCTATACTTCACATGGTTTATATGGTTAGGATCACTACCTGTAAGGATACGATCATCAACGTAAAGAACAAGGATGATGAAGTACTTACCCACTTTCTTGGTGTAGACAATGTTGTCAGAATGACACCTAGAAAAGTCATTATCTAAGAGAAAGCTATCCATTTTGGCATACCAAGCCTAAGGAGCTTGTTTGATACCATAGAGAGACTTCCTAAGGCGACAAATAAGGCTAGAGTCATTTGGGATAAATCCAGGGGTTGTTCCATGTATATTTCTTCATGAAAATCTCCATGTAAGAAGGCAGATTTAACATCCATATAATGGACTCCCCATTTAAAGGAGGAAACAAGGGAAAGAACAAGGCAGATAGAATTCATTTTGGCTATAGGGGTGAAGGTTTCAGTATAGTCAATGCCTTCAACTTGTGAAAATCCTTTAGCAACAAGATGAGCTTTATGTTTATCCACTTTTCCATCTAGTCCAAACTTTGTTTGGTAAACCGATTTGCATCTGACAAGTTTTCTTCCCTTTGGAAGAGGAACAAGATACCAAGTATCATTTGCTAATAAGGAATGAAATTATACATTCATATCTTCATCCCAATCTAGATGACCTGAAGCTTCTTCAAAGGTGTCTGGATCGGGATTTTCTGGAACTTGAGCCAATAAGGAAGAGGTTATTTTTAACTGTGAATGTGTACAATGTTGATCTAAAGGGTCACCTGCAAGAGAACCTGTTGCATCCCGAGTAGAGCGGACCCATCTTAGAAGCTGTGAAACTGAAGGAATATATTGAGGAGGTGGAGGAGAATTGTCATCCTCGTTGTCATCATCTGAACTAGAAGGAATGTTATCAAAAATAGAAAAGATAGAGAGAGGCGACACATATGTCGAATCAGGCTCGCAGGCCAAAGGTGGCACACCCATCGAACTAGGCTTGCAGGCCGATATATTTTCATCAAATTTTACATCTCTTGTAATGATTATATTTTTGGATTTAGGTTGAAGAAGTCTATATCATTTTACATCTTCTATATATCCAACAAAAATGATTTTTTCACTCTTAGGTTCTAAGGCTTTATGTTTCGCATCTGGAATATGGGCCCAAGCTTCACTTCCAAAAACACGAAAGTGTCTTACATCTAGTTTGATTGAGCTCCACGCTTCCTCTGGAGTTATATTACTTAAAACATTAGTAGGAGTGTAATTTACTATATATTTTTCACAGTTAATTGCTTCTGCCCAAAAATTAAGTCTAAGTCCTTTAGATTGAAGCATATAATTATCCATTTCTTTTAAGGTGTGATTCTTCCTTTAAACTACACCATTTTGTTGTGGAGTATATGGAATATTGTGTTGCAATTGAATGCCATGCTCAATGAAAAATTTAATAAATTTTTTGTTAACATATTCTCATCCATTGTTTGATCTTGACTTAGTAATTTGATATCTAGATTGTTTCTCAACAAAGGCATTAAATGCCAAGAATATGTTAAAAAATTCACTCTTGATTTTTAAGAAGTATACCCAAGTGTGTTTAGAAAAATCATCAATGAAAATTAATAATTATTTGCAAACAGAGAAATAAACAATTGGAAGTGGGCCACATAAATCACTGTGCAGAAGCAGAAAACTTGCAAAGGGGCTGAAGCGTGCCAAGAGGCACGTTTGTCAAAACATTCCCAATGATGTTTTTCAAGTACACAACCAGAATAAACACCATCTCGTCAAGATACCATAGGAAGAATTTTCATAGTATTTTCTTTACAGATAGTTTGAAGAGAGATATAGTTTAAGTGACCAAATCGCTCATGCCAAAGTTTGCTCACTTCATCATTATGAGAAACAAAAATGGAGGGAAGACATGATGACCCAAATTTTTAAAACTTATACAACCTTGTGGAATAATCAACAATTCCAGTAGCTAAAATATGTGTAGGATATTTGAGGTCCTTAATTATAACATCATGAGGTGAGAATTATACTATTTTCCCTTCTCCTGAATGAGTTATATGATAAACATATAGAAGGTTGCAGGACAAGGTAGGAACACATAACACATCATTAAACTGACCATTATCTAGATGAATGATTCTAGACCCTACACCACTAAGAGATCTATCATCATCAACATAAATGCTTTTGGTGTTAGAATAATTTAAAGAAGAAAACATGGCTTTATTTTTGGCCATGTGGTAATAGGCTCCAGAATCAATGAGCCACTCATGAGAATGAGAAGAAGAAGATACATTTAATGCATAACCAGATCTTGATGCTTGAAAACCATAAGAAGGAAGTGCCATTCTTGAAGATGAAGTTGAAGAGTTCTCCAAATTGATGTTGTGCTTCTTCATTTCTGCTTCCAAGGCTTCCATCTTCTTAAAAAATTAGGACTCTACATGGGCATCATGATTACAAAAGTTGCAATGTCTATCTATTTTATTCCCTTTGTTTGTATTTTCCTTATCATTTTGTTGAGTTTATTTTTCAGTTTGTGCCTGAAATTTATTAAGACCCTTGTTTGGTTTAGGACCATTCTTTTTAGGATGTTTCTTCTTAAGATTCTTTTGATATGGTTGTTGTTGGGCTACTAAGGCTTTCTTAGAAGAGTTTCCAATATTAATAATACCAAGGTGTAAGAGTTTTTCTTGTTCTCTTATCAAAGAATCACAAAAGGCATCAAAAGAGGGGGACTTGTAGGTTGTTCCTTGAGAAATGAGGGCTTCTCTAGTGGAATGGAAGGTGGAAACAAATACAGAGTATGCAAGGCCAAGCTTAGTAAGAATGGAATAGATAAGGCTACCATCTTCCTTTTTGACATTATAACCTTCTAAAAGAAGTCTAAGGGTCTTGAATTTGGACAAAAAATATTCAATAGAGGAGAATTTATTGGGGCCCTAAGTAAGCAACTCATTTTCAAGCTGGTGGGCCCTGATTTCATTTTGAATGCCAAAAACAGTATTTAGATTTTTCATAACTGCATCAAGGGTGTCAATTTATTGGATTTGAAATTGAAGATTTTGAACAATGGATATTCCTATCAACCATCGTGTTTGATCTTGTTTATTTTCCCATTTAGCGGCTTTATCTATATCGGTATGTTTATTTTCTTTTCGTGTGGCTATTCTGTAAATCCCTTTGCTTCTAAGTAAGTCTATCTTAAACAGGATATTCATGAACTTCTTTAGTGTATAGATGCACGGAACAATACAATTTCAATTTAAAAAACTAAAACAAGAAATTTTAAAGCAACTACTCAATTGACATCCTACTCTTCAGGTTGGTAAAAAACCGGAGAAAATGGCTTCGATGAAGAAGTTATGCCTTTTTGAAAAAAAATGTGTTGTAGATGTCGAATAGTTACGTGAAAGGTTGAAAGTTGATGATGAAGTTCTACTTTTTAAAAAAATCCCCCCCCCCCCGCCCCCCCCCCCAACCCCTTTTTCAAAAATTAGTACAATAAGCTCACTTTAAAAAAAACTACTTTATGTGACCCACTTTTATAAATAAGTGAGTCACTTTTACAATTTTCTTTTACATGTGCTTTTTAAATGAAACCCTCTTTTTAAAACTAAAAACTTGCCAAAGGGTTTTATAAAAAAAGTAACTTAACAAAAAGCTTCTTAGAAAAATAATCCTTAGAAAGAGACTTAAACCCAAGACCTCTATTCTCATAAACTAACTTTACACCAAGTGAGCTAGTAAAATGATTCTGTAATTATTTGAAAGTAGGAAGGGTTTTTTTCTTCTTCTTTTTTTTTCTTTTCGATATGCGTGTTTTTTTCCTGCAAAAAATACGCAAAATCCATTAAAAAAAAAACAAAGTACAAGCCTTACGACACAGAGATATATTTCTGATTAGTCTTACCAGAAACTATCATTTTTCTGTTATTTCTAATTTCCCGAGATCGTACAAAGATGCAGGGAAATAGAAAACGTACCAAAAAAATCCCATCCTTCTGTTTCTGATAAGCCGAGATCGCACGTAGCGTAGAGAAAAAAAAATACACAGAAAAGAGTGTATAGATCTAGAAATAAAACAAAATATAAACCGAAATAAACAAAGGGAATCGAAATAAACAGAAGGATTAATAAATATTACTGCAAAAAAGATACTTTATACCTCGAGATCTAAAATGACATAACTTGGGCAACCATAAACCTTTTCGCATGAAAAAAATGGGGTTCCTCACTATAATAGACACTCCAGACGCAAAAGGAGTAGTTCTCTCAACTCGAAAGTGGTCAAAAATAGTTGATCTAGAAAGCGAAAGTCGCATGCAGTCAAACTAGCTTCATATTTGGATAAACAATGAATGTGGCCCTCAAAATGACTTTGATACTATGTAGGAATTTACAGGTTGAGTTCCTTAGATCAAACACCAAAGGTCACCACTCACAAATATATCATAGATCAGTACACCAGTATTTGACGTGGTTAAAACCCTCAAAGAGGGAAACAATCCATGGCCTGAGCCAACGCAGCCAGTTTATGCAATTTATTAATATAAAGAAATAAAATTTACGTAAGCTTCTCTCATAAACCGTTATCGGACAAATGACCCTCAAGTTTCAGTAATACCGAGGAGAGAGTGAACCGTCAAATCACTACATATCATGACTGTCAGATTATAAGTTACAAATGTACATATTAAAGAAACAAACTTTACCTAACTCTATGCTAGAACAAGTTATACTTAACTATTTCCTATGTGTTGAAATATCCTAACAATAGACATACATCAAAAAGAGTCTTACTCCTCAATTCCCTTTGGCCCTCGAGAAACTTCCTAGGTGGATCACTTTGAGATGTACTATTTGATTAAATAAAAAAAGTATCGATATTGTGAAGTAATAGAGATGCTATTAACACAAAGCATGTCCATATTTGCTACCATTTAAAAAACAATGTAGCACTTAAAAAGTATTAATAACTCATGAAGCCTTAGATATTTAAACTTCTTAAATTTGGTTCAACTTCAAGGAAAGATGCTTAAAATATAATTCAACTCAAACTAGACTTGAAATAGGTATCAATTGATTTCTTTTGACCACCATCTTAGGCTTAGGATTGTTTCCAAAATTCTCTTAGAGTTAAAAATTCATTCTTCAAGCAGTTCTTGACCCTTTTCATATGGAGCTTCAATACATTCTTTAATAAATTTATTACCCTTCTGCAATACACCAAGATAATCATAAACCTATGTCCATGATGCCTCTGATGTACTTCTAAGCTTCAAGTCATTGGTCCTGAGGAAATTTGTCAGCCTCCTCTTGGTTAAACAGATAAACCTCCAGGAGAAGTTAAACCTCAAGACCTAATGCTTAAGAATTATAATAAAACTTTTGATGACAATAATTTGGCTTCCTTATATAGACAATTTTTTCTTCCACTAAATATGAATTTGATCCTCAGAAAGAGAAATAAACTTGGCTTCTCTGGTTTCATACTGAGGCCTCTTATTTATTCATCTTGTGGTCCTAGACTTAGGGAAAGGGAAACTTGAAACCAACCCTATTATTGTTATAGAATACACTATTGACCACATATTTCTATGAATAATATTCAAATCAACTTAGTCAGTCCATATTCAAAATTGTGTGCTTAGGGCTTCATTGCTTACAAAACTTGGGTGAGGAATTTATTTCTTATTACAAACAGAGTTTGGACTCTCATAAATACTTGAGAACATGAGGGTTTTGATCCTCCTTAAAATCATGACAAGAATTTCGATGAGGGCCTCCATTTATAGTTTGGGTTAGGGTGTTAGTCATCCCTTCTTCCATACATAAGTATAGGACAAAGATACTTATTAGATAGAGAATTTCCTTCATCGTTGTAGCATTAACTTTCGAATTCTTCAAGTCTCTTTATTGCCTTCTTTTCAACCTCATATCATACCATGTTTAGTTTTCATGATTTCCTAGACTACTAATTTCTTCTAATGATTTATCCATCAATTTATCTTTTGTCACATTCATCATTAAAAAATTATCCATAGAAAATATTCGACCCTAAAAACAATAAATATGGTAGAATCATGAAGAGACAACCAAATATAAGATACACAAAGTTTATTATGGGAAAATCCTAGGAAAATTTTCTTAGAGAAATTATCAATTCTACAAGAGATACAATATGATATTTTCTATCAAAAATAAAGTCAAACTCACTAGTAACCAAACCTAGGTCAAACTGAGAAAAATGCATCCTCTTGAAATTTTGGCCTCTTGAACTTTCAAATTTATAACCAAAACTTTTGTTTGATGCTCATAAACTCATCCTATTGTCTTTGATTTCGATCCTCTTATTATACCCCAAATCATTCTTTTTCTACCTCTGATTTGTCCTTTTTGTGGTCCAAATTATATCTTTTATAAAGATGGAAGGTGTCCCAAGTGGCGTGATTCTTGGTCTGAGCCGACTTGAAATTGTGGAGGAGCCGAATTGACTTTTGGAGGGAAAAATAAATTTAATTTTGAATTAGAAATATTTTTCCTTTTGATTTTTCTTTTTAGGGACAATTTGTATAGGAAAAATACCAACCATAGCTATAAAAATACAACACAACCAACATGGGGGCAATGTTACAGTAATGTAAATAGTTGTAAACCTTTAAATGTCAGATTAATTAAAAAATAACAAAATTTTGAAAGTCATATAAAGCCAAATATACAGTATATGTCTACTGTTTGTAAATGAGTATAAACATTTAAATGTTGGCTCGATTAATAACTAGCCTAGATCCATATTAAGTTCCGACCTATCCAAAGGGATCAAATCTCTAGAGGTGAAAACCTCTTTTTTGAGTTCAAAGCTTCAAGAATGTTTGCATCTTGAGAGATTTGATCCTTGCCAGAGTCTCATATATTCAAAGTTAGATGAATCTAGGTTGGTTTAATAATTAATAATTACTAGTTATAGTAATTGTTTTTTTATCTTATTTTACTTTTTAATTTAATTTTTACTTTATGTATCGAAATGTTTTAATATATATATATATATATATATATATATATATATATATATATATATATATATATATATATATATATATATATATATATATATAATTTGATTCTGTCAAATTTTTGAGATAGCATAACATACCAATAAACAACATCTCTTCCACATTTGGTTGGAGAGTGTCTCTTGGCCCCAAAACATAATAGAATTAAATTAAAAAATAAAATATTTATTAAATATTTAGATTGTAAAATGAGAGATGGTTTTTGGGCATGTGGTATTGGTCAACCACGATATTGGCCCATGGTAAATTGTAACAAATCTTATTTAGAAAATAATATTAGTGGTAAAGCCAACACCAATATCCATGGTTAAAAATATTGTTATATTGTAAGTTTATTGTAAGTATTAAATTTTTGATGTACTTATTAATAAAATTTAAATACGATTACAAAATCATTATTTTAATTGCATCAGGCATTAGTTGTAATTTAACAAAGATTGTATGTCAACATATTTTAAATGTTTTATAAATATTGTATTTTAATTTTATTTTATAAAAAAAATTAACTTAAATCTAAAAGCACAAAGGTATGGGGAGATGTAATGGTGTAAAATAATAATTTTATAACCATATTTAAATTTAGTTAATAAAAACATAAAAATCTAATACTTATAATAAACTTACAATATAATAAGATCCTTTACCATTGACATTCATCCCAATTTTACTTGAATTTAATTTATAAAAAAACAAACAAAAATTAATAAATTTGATAAATATAAAGTAAAAAGACATGGGAAAAAAATAATACACTAAATAAATATAAAGTACAAAAACATGGGTTATAACCAAAAAATGGACAATAACACTTTTTTCAAAAGCTACTTTAATTACAAAAAATGAATGGTTTAGTAAGTTATAAGATCAAGTGAAATTTATATATGATATTTAATTTATTAGAAATTTAAAAATTCATAATTTAATAATATTTTAAAAATCATTAAGATTAATAAAAAATAAGTAATATTAATGTGGGGTATTTTAAACTACAAGAAATCGCAATTTTCCTAGAAATTGTACGAGTATATTTTGGCCAAAAATACATTTCTTCTATTAGGTAGACTATGTCCAATTAACTTTAAGATAATAACTAATTTATATTAATTTACAAATTTAAATTCCAACAAATAAAATTTTTAAATTTTAAATTTTAAAAATAAAAAAGAAATATTTATTATATTTTTATTTTTCAAAAATTTCAACTTAAATTACTATTAATATATTATGACTTTTATTAATTTATATATAAAAAAAAATTAGCAAACAAAACACTAATAGTTTAGTATATTTGAGACATGAAATAAAAAATAGAATTATATTATTTTTTAAACCAACCTAGATCTATTTTAACTATGAATCTACCAAGCATAGAGAGATCAAATATCTTGAGATACAAACCTATATTAAAGTGAAAAGAGATTTGATCTCTCTTGGTACTTGGATGGTCTAAGATGGTTTATAAGGTAAAATGGATCTTAACTTAAAGCTACTACCTATATGTTATATATTTTAATGTGATATCTATATTATGATTTTATTTTATTTAAATAGTTATTAGTAATTTTATTAATAAAAACAAAAGTACAAAATAAAAAACAGAATTTTATTATTTTTATTACTCACATTACAAACTCTATGTTACTTTTAACCTTCTATTATTATTTAATTGAGGTGGCATGTAAATGTTTACAAATCCCTAAAGATTAAGATTGTTAACTATGAATATTCTCCCAACGTTAAATAGGCTTTGTTACAATACTATGGGACCAATACCATGGCTTAACATGCCCAAAAAACATAACTCTTTATACAATCAAAATATTTTGTTTTATTTATTTTATAATTTTTTTTAATTAAATCTAAAAACAAAAATACTATAATTACTTTTGAGATATATTTAAATCCCGTGGCATCGGTATTACTAAAAACATTTCACATATATTCCATAGATATTAAATCAAGCTTTTAATAAAATTAAAAATGAGAATACTTTCATATATAGATATTTAAAATTTATATAATATAAATAATATTTTTAGAATCTTGGCTTTTGTGATCCATAGTAAAATTTATAGAATTATTTTGATAATAATCACATTCAAATAAACATTTTTGACGCGTTTTGAACCAACCAGTGTGGTTCATCATCAGGACTGGTTGAGTCCCGATGATGAAGCACACTGTTTGGTTCAAAATGCGTCGACAATGTTCATTTGAATGTGATTATTACCGAAATAATTTTATAAATAAATAATATTATTAAGAAAAAGTATAGATCCATTTTAACTAAGTATATATAAAAAATGACAAGAGGAATCCATTTTTTTGGTGGTGTAGACATTTCCTCACATTTTTCACTCAAATGAAGTGTTTTAATCTTGAGATATTTGAGGCCTCTAGGAGATTGGTAGATACATAGTTAAGTTAGATCTATGTAGATTTTGGTTTTTTTTTTGAATTTCACCAATTTATCATAAATGTTGAGTTAGGTCAGCCAATAATAATTTATGGCGATTTTGATTTTATTTTTGTGTTTACTCAATTTACCATAAATGTCGAGTTAGGTCAACGGAGAATGAAATCTAAGTATCTCATTCCTATTACTAATGGAAAATTAACCCTAATGATGGTGGGTTCTTAGTAGAAGGTTCAATGGAGAGTCCAAGAGTGATTTTTTGGACATCAAGTAATATGTTTGGATAGTGTAATAGCAAGAGAAGTGGTGGTGTCTAAAGACACCCATGCTTGGATCCTACTAGCTACTAGCAAAATTTAACATTGAGTTTGTTCTACTTTTAAATAGGCTATATTAAGATGAATACCATGGGCTTTCATAAACCTAGAGCTTGAAAAACCATTCCACCTTTAAATAGGCTACATTCAAGATGAATACCATGGGAAAAACCATGGGTTGTCATAAACCTAGAGATGGAAACACCACTCGTAACTTGACCAAATCAAGTTATCCAAACCACCCTATCAACTGCCCCCTTAAACTTGACTCGAGGAGATTAACCTCGTTCGTGGTCCGTGGTCCCGTCACTTTACATTGAATTCAATATAAAAAAATTTCCTCTACACATGGGTAAAAATTATGTTGAACAATATAAAAGAGGTTTCCTCTACACATGGATAACAAATATAAATGAGTTCCAGTTTACACATGGGTAAATAGAAACTATACCCCGAGTTATCTAGGACACATTTTAGAGTAGATGGTTCATCAACCATAGGCTAAATATCACATTCTCCCACATAGTTGATTGGATTCTAATTTCCAGTAATTTAATTTGAATCGTATGGGTAAAACCATGGGTTGTCCCAAAAAATCACTAATAACTTGACAAAATCAATTTTAATTTGAATAGTATGGGAAAAACCATGGGTTTTCCCCAAAAATCAATGACAACTTGACCAGATAAAATTTACCCAAAACATAATAAAATGTTAATGTCCACTAATTTAATTTGAATAATATGGGTAAAACCCTGAAATGTCCCCAAAAATCATGGATAACTTAACCAAATAAAATTTACCCAAAACATAATAACCCATTATATTTGAGTGTTATTTAGTTTTCATTATAGTTGAGTGTTATTTAGTTGTGTATAAAACCACCTTATCATAGAGAAGGACACCATACTTGGCAGTGTTTTGAAAAGGGGAGAAAGACACCATACTCAATAGTGTTTTGACAAGGATACCACGCTCAAGGGTGCTCAGGGGTGTTTTGAAAAGAGTATTGAGATATGGCTGGACCATATGACTTGATTATTTCGGATGAAGATACTGAATCTGAGACTGATGTCGATGAATATGATATTTTAATGGCTGCTTATGATGAAGATATATAAGTTGAAACTAATGTCGATGAAAATGATGAAGAGGATGAAATTTCTGATGTTGAAGCTAGAAGAGGAGAATATATTCAAGGAATTCAATCGCATATGACAAACATGACAAGGCAGAAATGCAGAGAATATAGGATGAAGAAATATGAAAATATTATGGATGTTCCTCGATGCCAACTTGGTATGGATCAACTAGATAAGATTTGTGCAAATACCTAGAAAGTTGGGAATTTCTCTAAATTTCAGAGAAATACAAGATCGGTGAAGCTGTCCTATTCACAATTTCAGCTAAGGGTATTGGTGTGGGAAAAATAAAATCACAATATCAATATTTCATCGAATTATTATATTATACACTAGTCTGCGGGCTAAGTCGTAGAGGAACTGAAATTCTTAATGTGAATGGCCTAGTCGTTGCATCCGAAAACCATCCACAGACTGCCTTGGCTAGTTTCAGACTAGTTGAGATTACAAGCATGGCTGCCAAAGATAATTTACTTGTGGTTGGAAGGTATAACAGAGAGCTCATCTATAAGTATTTGGGTATAAAATATGTGATTTATTGTTCGAAGATCTCTGAAAATGAAGCTAGCGACATTTCCAGTATGAATTCGGGAGAGATCTACAAGAGTCTTGTTGGTGGTGCAACTCGCTTAATCATTGCAAGTAATGATTGTGGTATGCGATTATTTGCTCTAAAATTAAAAATTAAAAACATATTAAAAATGAAATTAAAAATTAAAAACATATTAGGTTTACTAAATTATATAATTAAAGATAATAATTATAATAAAAACATAGAAATAGATATAAAAAGATATTTGGAACTTTCATCAAACCCTATGCAAAGTGACCATAAAACATTTCTAACCATATATTTTTTTTTAACTAAAAATTTATTAATGAATGTGTTTATGATGGATAGACAACAATGCTTTTATTTTAAAACTTTATTTGAAAAAAAAACCTCAGCAAAATTAAAACTAGAAATTGCACTTGATGTTGCAAAGGAAACACAATAAGGATTAAATTGGGGAAGAATCATAACATATGAAAATCCATTATGCAGATGTATAATATACCATTGATTCTTCCTCTTGAATTTGACAACCCGAATCACTGCATATTTTGGGATATTTGGAGGTGATATAGACTTCTTTCCCATTTTCAAACTGCTAGACCACTATATCTGCATCCCTTCATCATATGGTTGGTTGATTGATAAGCAAAAACACTGAAATGTTGAAGACGGAAACTTGAAAACATAAAAAAAACACAAGAATATTGATTCCCAAAATATCTATATCCTATGTTTCTCAGCAAATGTGTTTTATAATATTTTTACTTAATATCAGATTTGATTAGTTTTGAAAAATTCATCTATAACTAAGAAATAATATAAACCAAAAATGCATGGTTATCAATATTAACCATGCCTTTATTATCCTACAACTAAATAATAAGACTAGCTGTAAATGATTGGAAGATGTGGGACATTAGTTCTTCATTATTTTAGTAGAAATTCCCCCACTTTATAAACAAGGGGTGGGAAGCTATGTTGGAAAGAAACACGGGACAATTGTTTTTCCTTAGAAGGAAGATGGCTTTGGTGCTCAAAAGGATATGTCATAATCTGTTCCTAATAAGTGGAGTAGGTGCATAGGTTTGGTAGTGTGTCTTCCTCCATGATCCAAATTTATGTAGGAACGCAACATAATACAGAAATAACCATAAACATAGAAATACAGTGGAAATAAGGCTTCATTTCATTAATTTCAAATCACAGAAATATGCTTACAAACATGATGGAAATAAAATATCTAGGGTTCTGGTAGCGAATCTCTAAGAAGAGATGTGGCGGCTACAGATCTTTGAACTATGTTACAATGAGGCTTGAGGGCCTATTTATTATGGAGAAACAATGGAAAACTCTAAAATTCCAAAAACCTAACCCTAGGAGATGAAGTGCCAAAACTATGGGCCCCGTTTGGGTAAATTGGTGTTTCAACTTCCCGGAGATGTAACTTCGGCATACTATCTCCATTTGGGACCTCAAAATGGCTCCGAAAGTTTAGGACCCGAAAAATTGCTAAAAATAGTAAGTTGTGAAAACAATGAAAGAGACAATGGTGGGGCCCCAAGTGGAATAGGCGGGTGGCCACCAATATCCACTTGGATCATTCCTCCCCCCTTAGGAAGCAATGGTCCCCATTGCGTTGAGTTCCTCCATGAGATGAGGAAACTTCTGTTGAACTTGGTCGTTGGTGAACCACTTGCCTTGGTGTAGGAGTTTTCCAACTTTGACAACCCGATATAGTTGGATCTTCTATCAGCGAGTGTTCTTGATTTGCATGTTCATGATACAATTTGTGGTGGCGTGTTCCATGTAGTATGGGTTTAACTCTTTTTCTGTGAGTTCTTCTGCAATGTCAGAGGTGTTCAATAGAGGTGGGAAGTAGGGATGAAGGCGGTCTACATTGAATACTGGGTGCAGACCAAGGAATGGTGGAATAAAGAGCTCGAAGGCATTGTTTCCTACATCCTTGGTGATGATGTACGACCCATAATGGAGCGGGCAAATCTTGCGGTGGGGTCCAGTGAGGCGCTCCTTCTGTAAATGTAGCCACACCTTTTCACCCACCTGGAAGTTGTGTGGCACTCGATGTTGATCATGTCATTGCTTGTACTTAGCATTGGCTCTGTCCAATATGTCATGAACCTGTTGGCGGATGTGCTGAATGCACTCGATGAAGTTGTTTGCTTTGTTAGCTTTAGATTGGACATGAGCCGAATCGACCTGAGTAGCTACAAATGGCATGCCTACGTCAATGGGACATAGTGGATGGAATCCCAAGCCCACCTGAAAGGGGCTGTGGCCAGTTGAGATATGGAGAGGCTGGTTATAACTGTAGGGAAGGCTCTCATCCCATGTGCGTGGATGCTTTGAATTGTACATGCCCAAAATGTGTACAATCATCCTGTTGACGACCTCTGTCTGACCATCAGTTTGGGGATGGAAAGCTGTGGACTTGGTGAGCTTGGTGTCCAAAATTGACCAGAGGTTGGAAAAAAATGTTCTGAGGAACTTGATGTCGCGATATGATATGATAGACTGTGGGATCCCAAAGTGCACCCACACTCATTCAAAGAAGAGTTTAACAGTGGCTTCTGCTGTGATATTCTTCTTGCAGGGCGCCATAATGCCCATCTTTGAGAATCTGTCGACGACCACGAAAACACAGTCATTTCCATGCTTAGTAGAAGAAAGGCCTGACATGTAATCTATGGAGATGGATTCCCAAGGTCGACTAGGGGTAGGTAGCGAAGTATAGAACCCTTGCTTCTTAATGGTTGGTTTGGCAATGGCACAAGTAGTGGAGGATCTGATGTACTTCCTGACATCTTGTCGAAGGTTTGGCAAATAGAAATACTTCTGCAGTATTGCCACTGTTTTCTCGACCCCAAAATGCCCAGCGACTCGACTATAGTGCACTTCCCATATCATCTTGGCACGCTTGCTTGAAGGAACACAAAGGTGTCCCAGGTGACATAATAGTGCATCTTGGAGGTGAAAATTTGGAACTTGCATACCCCCCAAGAGTGCCTTGTATGTAAATTTGAATTAGGATCACTCTTGTGACGGCCAATCAAAAGTCTCATGTCCACAAGAATTGAGAACGGTGGTTATGGCCACGATCGGTGGTCGGCTGAGGCAGTCTTCAATATTATTGGTGCTACCCTTCTTGTACTTTATGTTCAAATGAAATTGTTGCAGATATGTGGACCACTTTTGATGGCGATCGTTCTGCAACTTCCCTTGTGTCTGTATGAACTGTAGGGGTCAGTGGTCTATGTGGATGATTGTCTCCTTCCCCAAAATGTAATGCTTCCATTTTCGACAAGCCTGCATAATGGAATACATTTCTTTTTCATCAGTGGGATACTTTTGAACTGTGTCAGACAATGTCTCACTGTGATATGCCACTGGATGCTCCTGTTGAGTATGAACTACCCCAATAGCATAGTCAGAGGCATTTCTCTCGATCTCAAATGGTTGTTGCAAGTATGTTAATGTGAGCATTGGGGCAGAATAGAGGCGATGTTTCAATTCTATGAACGCCTTCTGTTGATATTCCGACCAAAAGAATTTTTCTTTCACTCCTCCCTTGGTGACTTGACTCAAGGGCCAAGTGATATGAGAGAATCCCAACACGAACATGTGGCAGAAATTAGCAAGACCCAGAAAGCTGCGAAGCTCTGTTAGGGTGGTTGGGGCTGGCCAATCCCGAATGACTTGGATCTTGGCTGGATCCACTTGCAACCCCCTTTCATCAATAATGTATCCCAGATATTGAACCTGGGTCATGCCAAAAGTGCACTTCTCCAAATTGGCACAAAACTTGTGTTGCCGCAGTGTTGGGAGGACTTCTCGGATGTGGTGGAGGTGCTCTTCCCAAGTGTAGTTGAAGATCAGAATTTCATCCAAGTATACCACAACAAATGAGTTGGTGAATGGACGCAAGATGTCATCCATAAACCTCATGAAGGTTGTGGGAGCATTTGTCAATCCTAAAGGCATGACAAGCCATTCGAAAAGGCCCTCCTTGGATTTGAAGGTAGTCTTTCACACATCAAAGGGTTCGATTGGTACCTGGTGATACCCAGACTTCAAGTCGATCTTGCTGAAATATTTTTCCCCTTTGATTTGGTCGAGAAGGTCATCAATCCATGGGATTGGGTACCTATTCTGGATAGTGATCT
Source organism: Pinus albicaulis (assembly GCA_034641835.2). Lineage (NCBI taxonomy): Eukaryota > Viridiplantae > Streptophyta > Pinopsida > Pinales > Pinaceae > Pinus > Pinus albicaulis. The sequence goes on from CM076573.1 coordinate 595,547,377, forward strand.
TGTTCAGCTCCCGATAATCAATACAAAGTCTCCAAGTCCCATCCTTCTTCTGTACCAATAGGATCAGGGTCCCACAGGGTGATGAACTTGGCCGAATGTGACCTTTCTACAGCAGCTCTTGAATCTGCCTCTTGATTTCATCATTCTCCAGAACATAGCACCTATAGATCAGTCCATTGGATAGTGGCGCACCTGGGGTCAGGTCAATGGGGTGCTTGACCTGACAATGTAGAGGCACTCCTGTGGGTGAGGTGAAGATGTCCCCATACTCCTCCACAACCTTGTACATTTGTTTTTGTCGTGCATAGGAACCATGTCTGGAGGTCATGGCCACAATATTCTTCTTACCCTGGGGGCAGATCATCAAGAAAACAAATTTTATACTTTGGGAAATGAGCTTACTGCATTGTTTTGTAGTAACCAAATAGATAGTGGGAGGCGGTGGTACCTCTGGTATCCTATACAATTTATTTCCCAAAGTAAAAATAACAGCACGAGGCTGAGACTCATACACAGCATGTCGCTTTTACAAGTATGGTTGGCCTAATAATACATCAAAAACATCAATAGGAGCAATGTCACACAATACCTCATCCGTGAAGGGCTTGATGCTATAGGGAAGGCGGCACTGCTGGCTGACACAGAGATCTTGTCCTTGGTGAAGCCACTCGATGGTGTGTGGTTGTGGGTGCGTTGTGGTCGACAAGCCCAACTGCTTCATGACATCTGCTGAAATGAGGTTCTTTTGGCTCCCATTTTCGACAATGAACCGTAGCAAGGAACCCTTTACCCACATTTGGGAGTGGAAGAGACGCTCTGCCTCCTTTGGATCTTCTGGTTCCTCCTTCTGGATCTTCATGGTGGCAACAGTGGCATTGGGCTCCACATAAATAATCTGCTTCCCTTTTTCATTCACCTTGTCAGGTTTTGATTCAGAGTCGGAGCATGCATCTAATTCAGAAGCCCTCATCTCGGCCACCAGCCACTGATTGGCCTAAAACTCACTTGTGTTGTGAGTGGAGCTCTTATGGAACTCGCACCACTTTCCCATGTCCTTCTTTGGCTTCATGGTGTTGTTCTTTGGTGGTGTCTTTGGTAGGCTGTCTTGGGCCGCCATGCCATGGATTTTTCCTTTATTCTACAGATTGGGGGCACCTTTCCCTTACTTTTGATTCGCAAATCCAAAGTCTCACTTCTTCTATTTTAATTTCTGCTTAATCTTGGCAGCATACTGGTATGTCGTACCAAGCGAGGAGATGTCGAGGAACTCCATTTCCTCCTGAATGTATATGTGCAGACAACCACGATACTTTAGCACCAAATGTTTCTCTAAATATTTGATACCCAACTTTGTGCGCATGGTATGGAATAGATTCATTAGCTCATGCACATCTTGATCCCTTTGTTTCCGCAGCATGGTCTATTGTATGTACTTGTCCTCATAGCTCCCCACGTGATAGTATTGTTTCTTGATGGCATCTCAGAAAGAATTCCAAGTGGGTACGACTGAGAACAGAGAGGGTTCTGTCTCATCCTTTTTCTCACAGTGGGTTTCCCACCAGTCCTTGACATGGGGGGTAGCTTTGAGGAGTGCAAAAATAATCTTCTCCCGGTCAGAAAAGTCATGAACCGAGAAATATCCTTCTAATATATTCAACCATCTATCTATGACATCTATATCTATTTGACCCTCAAATATGGGAATGTAAAAGTTTACTTGTGCCTTAAAGGGAGTCGCACCTCCAAAGTGGTTGTTGGATGCAGATGCATCGCCGATGGGTAGTCGTTGAAGGATCTGGGAAAAGTTATCCATCATCGAGTTCCTTTGTTTTTCGAGGGCCTCATTGAGCAATATTTTGATAGGGTCTCCTACTCCCTCATCTTTCTTTTCGTCCCCCATGGGCGTCCGTCGAGGTCTGCGAAGCTGATCTTGCAAAGGTTCCACCAGATTGAGCCCTAACTCCTTATACCCCGACCTCGTTGGGGACGTGCAAAGAAGGATTGAGAAAAAGCAGACCGCTCTGATACCACTGATCCAGATTTATGCAGGAACGCAAAATAATACATAAATAACCATAAACATAGAAATACGATGGAAATAATTCTTCATTTCATTAATATAAAATCACAGAAATATGCTTACAAACATGATGGAAATAAAATATCTAGGGCGCTGGTAGCGAATCTCTGAGAAGAGATGTGGCGGCTACAGACCTCTGAACTGTGTTACAATGAGGCTCGAGGGCCTACTTATTATGGAGAAATAATGGAGAACTCTAAACGTCCAAAAACCTAACCCTAAGAGATGAAGTGCCAAAAATATGGGCCCTGTTTGGGAAAATTGATGTTTCAACTTCCCGGGGACGTAACTTCGGCTTACTATCTCTGTTTGGGGCCTCAAAACGGCTCCGGAAGTTCAAGACCCAAAAAACTGCTAAGAATAGTAAGTTGTGAAAAAACTGAAAGAGACAATGGTGGGGCCCCAAGTGGAATAGGCGGGTGGCCACCAATATCCGCCTGGATCACTCCAACAACTACTAAAAAGGTAGAATTTTATCAAGTGGGCAGGAAATGTGAATTTCCCCTTGTAAAATAGGAGGTTCATAGAGCTTGAGGTGATTAAAATTAACCACATTATGGAGGAAAAGATAGCAAGGTAAATATAAATGACATGAATTCACAACAATCTACTCTAAATGACATGAATTCACACCAACCTGCTACAGAATAGTATAGGGACCATAATGGATGGGCTTGAGTTTATGATGTCACTTACCCTTAAAACATAATTTCTCTAGATAAAATTAGACTTTTCCACATAGGTAAAATTGTACAGACACTTCATGTCTATTATGGAATTATTTATAGCAAGATGAGGGAGTGTGAAGAGCATCATATACTTGGGAATGGTTGTGATCCAATTTCTAAACAAAGGAGGATGCCTCGTGCTACTTCTTGCAATGGTTAGGGAGACATTTGGAGGAAGAGAGTTGGGAAGATTATATGTGGCCAACCACTGGGAACCATAACAACCTGAGTATAATTGTGTTGTAGTACATGAAAATAAGAATCACACTGTTTATTTTTGGTGTAGTGAACATAAATTAATTGTAATAGGCTACAGTTTATTACTTAGGTATGAACATTTGGTTTTTATCCTGGAGTGATTTATATCAAGACTAGGGGTGTGAAGATCATTAAATACTTGGGAATGGATGCAAGCGAAATTCTAAACAAAGAAGGATGTCCTATTTTGCTTCTTATGCTGGTGATGGGAGACAACTAGAGGAAGAGATATGGGCATCTTGTAAGGGCCAACCACTAGTAACCATAATAACATGATTATAATTGTGCTCTAGGACATGGAAATAAGAATCCCACTATTTATTTTTGGTGTAGAGACACATCAGGCTTGTATTGGACTACAATTTATTACTTTGGTCTACCCATTTATTCGTTTTCAAGTGAAAGGAAGTAGATAAATGAAGCTGACAACCCAATAAATTTTCAATTATCTTCTCAAAGGTGTTGAGGAAAGTGCTTTGTCTTAACTATTACAAATTAGATAATAAGTAAAAAAACTATTACGTTAGTAACCTCAGTTCTTCAAGAAAACGAACATCATATCTTAGGTGTTGGATAACATTATATAATAAGAAATATTCTTCCTTTACTAGGATTTTTTCTCACACTGCAGGATATCAAGCAAATTTTCATGATAAAAGTTTCCAAGTATTGAGGATTGTTAATATGTTACTAATAGAGAACAAATCGAGCCTTGGCTTTATATCAGAAGCTAATGTAATTAAAATCCATGTAGATCATTAGGGGAATTTTGAGGTCTAAAATGGGCCTCCTAAGGAAATTATAAAATAATAGTGGAAATAATAAAATAAGATTTGATTACATCATCAAATTTTAGAGGGTAAAAAGAAAAAACTACTTTTTCAACTCGTATTTTCAACTTATCTCCCAAAGTTCTTATTTAAATTTCAAGTCGGAGTACTCGTTGAATGAAAAAATTAATTCCTCATCCAAGGAGTACCCATGTTGCATACTTTCGATGGACCCTAATACACGAAAAATTAGAAATACATGAAAAAATGTGATTGCAATTGTGTTGTTCATGTATTTCTCATTTTTTGTGTAGCAGGGTCCACCAAAAGTATACAACATGGGTACTCCTTGGATGAGGAATTAAATTTTGCATCCAAAGAGTAATCCCACTCAAAATTTTAGTAAAAACTTTGGGAGATAAGTTGAAAATGAGAGTTGAAAAAGTATTTTTATTATTTTATTATTTTTTAATATTTTTACCCTTTTACTTAAAAAATGGTGAATCATCCCCCATGGTTGACATCATCATCTTGAATCCTATTGGTACTTATAAAGTTTATTTTAGTAGTACATTTTTCTTAGGAGGCCCATTTTAGACCTCAAAATTCCCCTAATGGTTGCAATGGATCAGGTACAAAGAGTTTCGCCATGTAAATTAGAACCTTCATTAACTCTTGTGGCAATGAATCCTCTGCTAGTAGCGAGGGGAATGATGCTTCGACCAAATATATTACCTTATTCTTTTGATTTATCGGTGCATGGTTGGATAATTGTTTGCTACAATAACCTTAAAATGGGATGAAATTTGTGGGCTTACTATTACTATAAAATCTAGAGCTTTGTAATTGCAGTTAGCTGTATAAATTTATTTTTTAAGAAACACATTAATGGGTGTTACTTTCTTGTTATTACTACCATCTAAATTTTTTTGTAATGCGCATGTTAAACTCTTATTCAGTAATTTTTTTCCCTCCTAGACTCTTTTTTTATTGCTTTTTAGTTCTTGATTCATGTTATATTGAGATGTAGCATGGTATAAAAAATGCCTTGTATTTTTGCCATTGTACTCGCTTTTTTTATAATTCCTTATGATCAATATATGGATTTAATGAAAATTAATTTCTTAGTTGGAGTGAGATTCAAGATGCAGTTAATCAGTAGTTGTATTATGATGTAAGAGATAGGAGATACATATACACATGTTTTATATTGAAAATTTATTAATGTATGTTGGTAATTAGTCCATATGTTCAATAATGGATAATGGAACCTTATCAACAAATCAATAACAAGGGCACGATTTCTCATATGGGTGGAGAAGAGAGAACAAGTGATAGAAATCATTTATTTCTTACAAGTGATGTTGAGGTTTTACATTTTTCAATTCGTATGGATTCTACAATTGAAAGATCCAAACCCATTTCTTAAATCTGATTTGATCATATTCATAAAATCTAGTCATTCTGAATATATAGATGAGAAAGAACCATTATAATTGCTGAAAATAATATATTGACTAAAGAACAACCTAAATAAATTTCCCTTTTTTAAATTGAAAATTGCTTTCTAGTATCAAAAAATCGTTATGTTACAAGTGTTTTTTACATTAAAATGAAGACTCGTGCAAAGAAAGGCTCAAATTTACTGGTCACACAACCTGTTGTCATCAAGTTACAGTAGAATTCACCACAAAATCTCCAATATCATATTATTTACAACAAATAATTATGTGAGACTAAACCTTTGCCTATAATTATTCAAGGAAGGATTTCACTGTTGATATTGTTGTACATGCCTTATTGTTCCAATTCTCTCTTTCTCCATTGTTTCTTTAAGAGAGTGGATGGACCAGCTTCCCATCAAGTGTTGAATCCCATGGCAACTATGTTTGGTGGAATCATTGGGAAAGAGGTTATGAAAGCATATTATGGCAAGTTTCATCCACTTTTGCAGGTTTTATTTCTTTGGCACCCTAATTACCCTTTCTATGCATTTCTCTTAAATATAAATTGAATTTTACCCTTTTATATAGGTAAGGAAGGGCATGGTAGCAGAGCATTCAATTATTTATTATCTTATATTTATTTCTATATTCCTTCTTGTGCATTTCTTCTATTTAAATTCATTGGAATCTCTTCCTTTAGAATCCCTTGGGCCTGAGGATGTGATACATTTTAATAGTCGTTATGATGACCAAATTTCTGTATTTGGGAAAGAGGTGTAGAAAAAGTTGGAAGATGTAACATTTTTTGTTGTGGGGGAATTTCTCTTTGATGTGAGCTTCTAAATAACTTAACCTCATGGGAGCCATGGAAATAAAACTATAATAGATGTTGAAATTATTGAGAAGAGAAAGTATAGCTAGACTAACACCACAGTTAGAACATAGAAGCCATTGTTTTACATGAAAAATATTTTTCATGTGCTGGCTCTAACACAGGGCTCACCCCTAGCGATTTAAGCATCCATGAGATATCCTTATCATCATTAACACCATTAATTTGACTTGAACACTAGCATCACGTTGGCTTCACACATAATTATGAAAAATCCATAAGATGCACCATTGCTAAAGTAAGTAAATGGTTGACTACTTGAGAGACTCGTGCATTTATTACCATTTGAAAAGGGAGTAAACAATGTTGAAGGAATATTATTGAGAGTTGGTGAAGAGGAAAAATCAAATGAATGAAGCAAAGAAGTATAAAGGGAATCATCTACCTTCAATGAGTGTTCAATTTTCTAGGAAAATGAGGGCTTCAACTCAGGCTTTTGCAACTATTTTTGTTTTATCAGATTATAGGGTTACATTTGCTTCTTATTCTTCAGGAACCTGCTTCTCATGGATCCAATTCGGTAGTTTGAAGGCCTGTTGATTCCCGATATTTCAAAGTTGGTGAATGATGATTCAATTTATGATTTCGGAGTTGGACGATAAAATTTTGTTTATTCTAATTCCGATGGATGATGAATTTTATAAGAAATGAAATTTTTTATTTCTAATTCTGAGCTCGATTCTAAAATTTATGATGTTGATGATTCCTTTGGCCTAGCTTCAATTCTAATGGATCTATGTTTCCACTGGAGTCACTCGCAAGCTCCCAGACTCCACTGGAGTGTTAAGTCCCTATATTACTAGTATAGTCCCTTATTGTTGTTAGTGTAACCCCCTTATTATTATTGTTATACCGCTGTAACCCCCATATTATTATTATTGTTCCCTTACATTATTATTGTTAGGTCGGCTAGGACTACATTGTGGCCCCACTAGGATTACCTTGTGGCCCCATGGACTCCTATATATAGATAGGAGGTTTTCTCATTTGAATCATCAAAGAATTGTTCATTCATGTAATGTATTGGAGGTTTCCCCCTTAAAGTGGCTTATTTCTAAGGCATTGATATCTCTTTTCTTCGATTTTTGGAGTTGGCTTCACAACATTTGGTATCAGCGCTTTCAGATTCTAGGGTTTCGCTGCTCCAAACAGGTCATCGTGGAATTTTCGCTATAAAGTTTTTTCTACGAAGGTTCAAAATCTGAAATTTTTATAGTGCAAAGCCAAAATACTGAGGAACATAATCACAAAATTTCAAAGCTTGGTTCGCAATATTTTCGGAGATATGATCTATGCAAGTTAGGTCATTTTGCAGGCTCCTGAATTTAACCTAAACAGGTCATCGTGGTATTTTAGTAATAAATTTTTTTATACGAAGGTTCAGAAGCTAAAATTTTTATGGTGTGAAGCTGCAATCCTGAGAAACATCGTCACAAAATTTCAGATAATGGTTCGCAATATTTTCGAAGATATGATCTGTGGAAGTTAGCGCTTTTTGAGGCTTATGAATTTCATCTCAAAGAGGTGATCACGGGAAAATATTCATAGCTCTCTCTCTGTGCATCAAATTGGAATGTTGTAAAAAGTGGCCACAAGTATACGGAATATAGTTTTCGTTCAATCAATTTCAGATCCAAAGGATGAAACAGTGACATGTGGAAAGTTGTACAAGTTTTCTCTACTGAAACAATCCAAAATTGGGTCAGTGTGGGAGATTGGACATAACTTTTCCTTGAAGAATCAAAATCAGATCAGACCTGTGGAATTTGAAAGAAGCTTTATAGGGCTACTAGAGGGATTAATTTCAAATATTGAGGATCTAAAATTATAGATATAATTCAATTTCAATATCGAGCTCCTCAAAAGCAAGAAAAAGGTGTGTATTTGGTTTTTAAAATTGCATAACGTTGGTTTGAAAAAGCAGTTTGAAGTGATTCCAAGGGCATATTTTAGAATTTTTATCAGCATCAGATTCTATAATTCCTCCAAAAAATAATTCCATACCCATTAAGCCCTCAAAAATCTATACTATGATACATGAAGAGGAAGAATTCTAGTATGAGATATCAAAATTACGGTACCAAGTGCAACAAATTTCAATCTTATGAAGAGCAACCGAAGATGACATAGATGGTTTAAAAGAAGAAATGGAGGCTAATTTGGATGGTTTGAAAGATCAAATGAAATCTAATATGGATGATAAAGTAGTGGAAGATCACATCGACCATCAAAAACAAGTTCTCCAACTCTCAAAGGATAACCTAATTTTGGTGCAAAATCAAATGAAACAACCAGAATATCAACATCACATCGAAAGAAATTATGAAGCAGTCATAGAAACAGGAACTCGTCAAGTATAATAAATTTCAAAGTATCTCAGCAAGTGGAAGAACTTTCCTGCAGAATTTTCCACATGGGAGGATGAGAATTTTATACAGAAGCATCAAGAAATAATCAAGCGTCGAGGACAAAACTTGTTTGAAGGAGAGGGGCATGTTAAGTTCCTATATTACTAGTATAGTCCATTATTGTTGTTAGTGTAACCCCCTTATTATTATTTTTGTGCCCCTGTAACCCCCATATTGTTATTATTGTGTCCTTACATTATTATTTTTAGGTCGGCTAGGACTACATTGTGGCCCCACTAGGATTACATTGTGGCCCCATGGACTCCTATATATAGATAGGAGGCTTTTTCATTTTAATCATCAAAGAATTGTTCATTCATGTAATGTATTGGAGGTTGCCCCCCCGAAGTGGCTTATTTCTAAGGTATTGATATCTCTTTTCTTCTATTTTTGGAGCTGACTTCACAACATGGAGATATTATGAGCTCTTGTCCTCTTCGAGGAATCATCTTAATAGAGCTCAGACAATTTTCCAAAATAAAATTTTCATGAATGGCAAAGAAAATGTCTGAATTATTTTGAAAATATTTTATTTGTTCTTTTTTTGCAGTCAACTTGTTATTCTTCAGCAGATAACCTGAACGTTGGCAGAATAGCATTAGGGGAATTTTGAGGTCTAAAATGGGCCTCCTAAGAAAAATGTACAACAAAAATAAACTTTATAACAACCAATAGGATTCAAGATGATGATGTCAACCATGGGGGATGATTTACCATTTTTTAAATAAAAGGGTAAAAATATTAAAAAATAATAAAATAATAAAACTACTTTTTCAACTCGTATTTTCAACTTATCTCCCAAAAATTTTACTCAAATTTCGAGTGGGAGTACTCGTTGGATGCAAAATTTAATTCCTCATCCAAGGAGTACCCATGTTACATACTTTCGATGACTACACGAAAAATGAGAAATACATAAAAAAACGTGATTGTAATCACGTTTTTTTATGTATTTATCATTTTTCGTGTAGTAGAACCCATCGAAAGTATGAAACATGGGTACTCCTTGGATGAGGAATTAAATTTCGCATCCAACGAGTACTCCTCAAAATTTGAGTAAAAATTTTGGGAGATAAGTTGAAAATATGAGTTGAAAAAGTAGTTTTTTCATTTTTCCCTCTAAAATTTGATGATGTCATCAAATCTTATTTGATTTTTTCCACTATTATTTTAAATTTTTCTTAGGAGGTGCATTTTAGACCTCAAAATTCCCCTAATGGGGTTGCAAGTATTAAAGACCGTCCCCAACCAATGAGTAGGGTAGCTCAACAAATGAATATGGCTATGTCAAATGCTAATGGTAACCTACTACATATGAGCATGGTGAATGTAATCCACCATCAAGCATATGAAAACATGAAAATGGAGAAGGCTGAGAAGGTTGAGTAGTAGTTGGTAATGATAACCCCAAAGACAAGGAATTATTCCTTCCCACCCCATCTCCCGCAGCCAATGCAATATGAGTCATTACCTTCTTAAGTTCGATTCTTTTTCCCTAGAATGGAATGTAGCGCCTCCTCACAGCTTCATTTGTATATTTCTAGATATTTAGTTAGGTATTTGACTTAAATAAAGGAGGTAGTAGATGAATGGTATAAAACATTTCAATCCTCTAACATTTGATCTGATGGTGCAGACAATATAATGTGGCATCTGGGGGAGTTGTTTTCAAAGAGGAATGCCTTACATAATAATAAAAGAATGATCAAAGAGAAACGATGAGTAATCCTCACATTTTAAATGAATATGCCCTGCAATCATGACCAAAAATCGCCGCTTTTATCTATGGTTTGATTGGTGCTTCCATCTTCCCTTGTCATGCTCTACGTCGTGATGACGACCTGCACCCTATAGGATTTAATCTATCTTCCACGATGAGATTTATGACCTGTGACAATGATGTTTAACCGATCCATTTGAAAGAAAATTATAGAAAAGGCTATAACTGTGATGGAATGGGTTCGATGTGACCCACCCTCTGGCCCCCCTTGGGTAAGTTTCCATCTCTAGGTCCTCCTCTTGTCTCTGCCTCTCCATTCCATTGCATCACATATGATTCAACATGCCCCTGAATATGCAATAGTCATCATATGGACACACCATGGATGGGCATCGCAATACATACGAGGAATTTTCTGGCACCTCCACCTTGATCACCACCACCACCACAATATTTGATTGTATTTTCAGTAATATTTACAATCATATTTCAGAGTACTGGGCTTGAGCTAGAGAATGTAGAGAAATTTTAGACAAATTTGATTATCATATTTCATAGTGATTTTGACTGTGCAAAGGAGTCAATGGATCTGGATTACAGTGGGAAATGGGAGGAAATGGGATTTTAGATAAAATTGACTGAGAAAAATATTTAGAGCAGAAGAAATGAATAAAATTGTTCACATTAATTGAAATTTTTTTTGTATAAATATGATGAAATAATATATATGTTAAAGTAAAACAGACTTGGAAATGATCCCTTAGTATACCTTGGAATAACACATATTATTCCTTTATGAAAGTTGAGTTTAGTGTTTATTACGTAATGGAAATTCTTAGTTAAATCCACAATACAATAAAACATGATGAAGTGAGTATTAGAAGTTCTATAGTAGTTTACATTTATTAAATATTTATCAATAATTTTGGATGATGATGTGCCAAATTCCAGTGGTTTCATTATTAGGGAAAACAAATTTTGGATGATGATGTGCCTAATTCCTGTGTTATTATTATGGAAAACAACTTTGAAGAAAACGTTTTCCAATTTAAATTCCCAATTCACTAGTATTCATTTCAAGGAATCAATATTATACATTGAATTGTTTAGGTTTTATAATATTATGATTTTATATTAGCGTTTTTAATATTAAATTTAATATTAAGGTTTTAATATAAATTGAAATTTACATAATTAGTTGAATATTTAATTTATTTAAATATTAATATTAAAATATTACCATTAAAAAAATAATATTAAAACCCAATGCTAATTCCTAATATTAATATTAGAATTATATACTAATTAATGCTAATGTTATAATACTAATATAATAATTTTACTATATTATAATTAAAATACAATAGTAATAAAATCTAATTATTATAAATATATATTAATTAATGTTAATATTAATATTAATATTATGTTTGTGGTAGTTCATAAGGGTAGAATAGATGGTGACATGGTATGTTTGTTAAGTCACTTCATGATGTGAATGTCACCTGTTCAAAACTTTGTGGGAAAAAATCGAGTCATGTTAAGGGTTGGTGTGGCCACAATTCAAGCTTGATGTAATCACACAAATCAATTGACAAACAAAAAAAAATATTTTGATTGTAGTCCATATATACCTATCAATTACAAATATCAACAACCTTTGTTAATGTGATTTTAATAGTGTTAGTATTAGTGAGAACAATTTTTAAAGAAAACATTCTCCAATTTAACCTAGAAATTCACCCTTAAATATTTCAAGAAATAAATATTATATATTCTAATAAATTTAGTTGTAAATAGAAGTGTCTATTAAGTAGAATGGAATCACTGTGTTAACTTTATATTTTTTGATTTAGATATTTAATTAAAAACAATATTTTTTAAATAGCTTCTCGGATTATCCACAGTATTAAGGAACATTTGTCGATGTTTTGAATCCCAATGGGGATCCATCATCAAGACATTTGAATGAAGAATCGAGAGAAGGTTTTAAGGCCATTAATAGTGAAGAATTTTATGAAAGGAGCTGACCAAAGTATTAATAATTTTAATTTTAATTTTTATTAATTTTAATAATTAAGGGGGTTACTGATAAAATCACCAAGGTTCTGAGAAGGAACGATATTTTCATGCAATTTTCAAAAACAAGGACTATTAGACGGAGGATGCGATCAGTTAAAAATGGCATAAGCCATGAAAAACTCAAAGGAGTGTACAAAATTGACTGTTCGTGCGGGAAAAGTTATATTAGTGAGACCGTGCGTTCGCTTCAGAAACGACTTAAATATCATGGAGCTGATATTAAGTATGAAAAATCACGCACCTCAGCCCTTGCAGAAAACTCCTCAAAAACCAAACATCAAGTGCGTCTTGAAGATGCAAGAATCATTGTGAGAGAGGAGCACTATCAAAGAAGAAAAATAAGAGAGGCCCTTGAGATTATAAAGCATCCAGATAATCTTAATAGGGATGAGGGATGTGAAATCAGTGACACTTGGAGACCTCTTCTTCGACAAATATGTTCCTCAAAAGTGCCATCCTCCCAGGTATAGTTTTTCAGGTATAAGATCTCAGGTATGTTTCTCCTCTTTTGAATTCTAATATGGTTTTAAAAATTAAATTTCTTTCTTCTAATAATTATCCTCATTAATTAATTTTTATTTTGTCTAAAAATAAAAATTAATTAATTAATCAATAATTATTAGTAGTACCTACTATAACACTAAAATTTGTCCTAACATAAATTAAGTAGAATATTTATTAGTATATTAAATAGACATAATTAATTAAATATTCATAATTAAAAATAAAAATAATTAATTAATTACTTTATTAATATATTTTATGCATCTTTTTTATAACCTTAGTATAAATCATAATTTAAATTATAATAAATTAAATATATCGATATAAATAAAATTAACAAAATTAGTAACTATATAAATAATTATCAACTTAATTAATATTTATTTAGTAAATAAATATTATTATTAATATATTAGTTAGTATATTTTATTAAATATTAATTAATTTTGATTTTATTAATTATTTTCTCAAAGCCTCTAATAATTTTAGTATCTTACCACATAAAATTATTAAAATTAATAGTTATTATTATTGATCTAAAAATAAAATCATTAAAATTAAATTAAATTTATTAAATTAGAAATGCAATTAATAAAATTAATAAAAAAAAAAAAATTATTAATATTTTGGTTGGCTCTTTACATAAAATTCTTCACTATTAATGGCCTTAAGCCCTTCTCTCAATTATTCATTCAAATGTCCTTATGATGGATTTCCGTTGGGATTTGAAACATTGACAAATGTTCCTTAATACTATGGATAATCCGAGAAGCTCTTTAATAAATGATAACCACATGAGCTTAAAACCAAATATTTTTTAATTAAACTTATCAAATTATTTCAAAATAAAAATATCTTTTAAATTGCACAAATGATTTCCAAATCTAAAATTGAATTCCTACCAACTATTTACTATAATCAACTTACTCTCATCAACATCTTACAAATATTTTGTATAATTATTATTTACTATAATTATCTTTCTTGCATCAACATTCTAAAACCTATTGAAATTCATATTTAATAATTATTCCGCTAACTATTCTAATGCTCTCTACCATCCATCTAAAAATTTTGAATTCAAATCAATCCGAACGAGCATCCAATATAGGGCGAGCATAGGACGCATCTGATAAATGAGTGAACTAATAACCACGTAGCAATGTACTGGTTTATGATATACTCACCTTAGTAGACACTTCATTAGATGGTCATTGTAAATTGGATATGCGTTCACACTGCATACATGAAAAAATAAAGAAAAACAAATGAAAAACATATGCAATCAATGATTCAAAACTGCAGGGTATGGTTATTAGTCCCTGCCTAGAGTTCGATAGAACGTTGACCACCTATTAATATAAACATTGACTACTAAAATTATGTGATTATTGGTGTTTTAGTCTAGGTTGCTAATATATTTAAATTATATAATAAAAATAAAATTATCTATTTTAAACATAATTGGGCACTCAATTTTGAAGTATTATCGCCGAACTTTGATAACCAACTTTCGATAAATGATTTTTTATAAATAACTTTCTTGGCATACAAATAACCAACTTTAGATAAATGAATTTTTATAAATAACTTTCTGATTTGCATACAAGTAGCCCCTGACTGCAGAAAAGTTAGAGAAATTTTATTTTAACCAAAGTCACGGTTGTGATAAAGTCTGGTATCCAAAGTTTTCTCAGGCCCTTTCAGCATGTTCCACATGTCCTTTTGCATGCAACATGTGCTTCCCACATGTCCTTCTGCATACAAAATTAGTATTTTAAGCTCCACAATTTCTGTTTGCTAGGCTTTTCTCTGGTAAAATCGTTCTGGGATTCTTCTTCTTCTACTCAGGGTCTCTCTGGTGAAATCGTTCACGCCCCAGGAGGTCCTCTGGTGAAATCATTTGCGTGGCAGGAGGGATGAGGGCAGGTAGTGAAATCGTAGGTGAAATCGTATCGTCCGCACGGCAAGAGGGCTAAGGGCAGGGCTCAACGCGGCTCGACAGGAGTTATCTTAGGTTTTTTCTTTTTTTTTATACTGGGGCTTGTAGTAGAATCATCTGGAATTTTCTACAATTTTCTGGGGTCTCTCTGGTGAAATCGTTTGCACAGGAGGAGGGTTGAGGGCAAGGCTAGGCTTGATTCGGGGGGCTTGAAACTCAGGTTTTCCATGTCGTATGTCATCATATTTTAAGGTGCTCTCAATTCTATGCCTGCTATCTTTCTTTTTTTCCTTGGATGGCTAAAATATATCTCACCCTACCCCTACCAAACGACATCATCAGATGAGTGTTCGACAATTGATGACCGAGCCATGGTAAAACGAGTGACTTTAGCTCCTCTCTGTGTATATCTTTCCTAAATATCCTAACGGGTTATACAGAGACTGGTCTTGTGGCCTGGTTATAAAGACAGATACTAGTTTGACATTGCAGGAGAGCTCGAAAATGCAAGAGGAAGGGAGTGGGAGACAAGTGCTAGAAGGGCCCTACAAGGTCTATGTATGCAAATAAACATGTTGCTCGCACTCCAGCTATGTATTAGGAGCTTATATAGGCTCTACAACATTGTCGGTTGTCTCTAGCATGTAATAAACTAGTGAATGATGTCTCTAGCATGTAAAAAACCAGTGAATGAATGAAAAAATATATTATAAGTAAATTAAACAGAAAAAAATGTTATCAACATAATAATTTGAAAGGAAGAATTCCATCGGAGCTTGAGAATCTTAAAACACTCAGAATACTCGACGTCGGCTCTAACAACTTCACAGGTCCCATACCAACAAACTTTGGTCATCTAGTGAAGTTGGAACATCTTGTATTATGCAAAAATGCTCTCACGGGAATTATTCCCATTTCTCTCAGGAACTTCAGATCTCTCCAAGAGTTGTGGCTTCGATTCAACAATCTCAGTGGTCCAATTCCTTCAATTTTCGATTTGATGAGAGCATTTTATTTTCTAGACTTATCCTACAACTTCCTTATTAGTGACATCCCTTCATCCCTAGGAAATTTACGCACTTAGAGTACCTGCAACTTTTTGGCAACTACCTGAGTGGAAGTATTCCAGTTGAATTGGGGTCACTGCAGAAATTAGAGCACCTAGATTTGTCGATCAACAAATTGAAAGGCACCATTCCTCCATCATTGGGAAACTGTTCTTCCCTCATTTATTTATCACTAAGCGACAATAGATTGTCAGGCAGCATACCACCTCAGTTGGGTGATTTAAAAGAGCTTACACATTTTTCTATTTTTAACACAAGTGATGTCTCAGGTTTTATTGCTTCAGAAATAGGGAAATGCACCAATATAAGGTACCTGGAGTTAATCTAGGGTACCTGGAGTTAAGTAATAACAAAATTCAGGGCTCCTTAGCACTGAGTATATTCTGGCTCCCCCTTTCATTCTTCCATGTTGAGTCAAATCACCTTACAGGGAGCATTCTGGAGGCCATTGCCAATTTTAGTCAATTGAAAATACTATATCTTGGGGCAAATATGTTTATTGGTAACATCATTGAAACCATTGCTAATTTGATCAAGCTCGTATCACTTTCTTTCAAGAACAAAAATCTCAAAGGAATTCCAAATGATAGAGGTAAATTTCAATCTCTTATATATTTGAATTTGGATCAAAAAAATTTAACGAAAATTGGATATTATTTTGAGGTATTAATCGACAAAATATAAGCATTATTTTTATATTATAATCAAGAGAGCAGAGAATAATTTATTGTATTAAGTATACTCAATATAACTAAAATACATTTTTGGCAGTAATTTTATATATCCTAGCATTTTTTTAACTGTTTAACTCAAATATGGCAGTAATTTTATATATCATGGCATTTGTTTAACTAAAATACAGTTTTAGTAGTATTTTTATATATCCTAGCATCAGCTTGTAGTGAGTACAAAATTATGACATTTCAACCATATTATGATTTTTTTTTATAATTAAGTGAGGTTGCACTGAAATTGGTAGGGAGTAACGCTACGTAGTTACCCTTGTTACTTCTAGTCATGTCCCTTCTTACAGTAAAATTTTCCTCAATGTGATAATTGTTTCATTTCCAAACTTAGTTTCACGTAATCGTGCTAACCTCAATGAAATGCGTGAAGGCCTTCAGAAGCATTACCCTCGATGGAAAAAACACGCAGGGATGGAGAGCATCTACCTGTGAGGCGTTGGTGAGAAGCACACCCTCAACATGTAATATTTATCAGCAGATAAAAATTTATTGCTAGTGTAGATCGAAGATATGTTCATCATGTAGCTCGCCGTTGAATGAATAAGGGAGGGGTTATTCAGTATTGGGTGACCCGCTCCACTCTACTGTTTGAAGAGTTGAATATGATTCTGGAGCCAATGGGTTGTATCAGGCTACTTTATGTTTTATTTTTCTTAGCTAACAATTTTCCACTAGGAGGTGACAAATTGTAGTCTGTATTCTTTCTTCCAGTGATAAGTTCTAGGAGAAGAACGCCAAATCTATAGACATCAGTTTTCACAGATAATTTCCCCTGCATAGCATACTTTGGAGGCATATATCCACTATAGATGATCAAGATCAATATTTATGAGAATACTAGAGTTCAAGGTCTGTCGTGTTTGAAGAAAACACTAAGGGCACTGGACAGTACACTTGATATGTAGAATATCAAGCTTTTAAGATAGACATTAATGGGAAGTATTCTTTGAGGTAAATAGTACAAATCAGATTAGAATGAAAGGTTGTTCGCTATGGTAGAGGATGGAACTCCAGGAGTTTACCAATATTATGAGGGTTTCCCTTTCAGCCAGAACTGTGTCTACAGCTACCACTCATCATAGAGCTATTAATTATAGACATTTTTAATGATTGTGGCTTTTGTTGATTTATGTTTGTCAGTTCTGAATCTTTGCTTTAGAGTTATTTTCTAAGATAGAGGTCGACTTCACTGGTGGATTATTTTATCTTAGATGAACGAGATACTGGTCAGTGATCCATTTTTGTTTCCAACTGTCGAGAAGGTTTCTATTTTATTGATTATCCCCATGTATTTTTCTTGTTGGGCTCTTTTCCACTGGTTGTGTTGTGTTTCTTTGGATCTTCAGTCATTAGCTTTCTGATTCTGCATTTTGGGTCTGGAGAATAGTCTGTGTAGTAAACCTTGGAAGAGTATTGAGGTTCAATTTTTCAAAAGGTGGTGGAACATCGACCGATGTTTTTACTGCTGCTATGCTCTAGGGTCGGTTTGATTTTTTTTTTGGAGATTATGGACTGTTCTTCGTCCATTGACATCATCTAGCGTGGTTGGGGTTATTTCTTGGGGTATGATTCTTGGATTTATTGGCTCTGGTTCTTCAAGCTGGTTGGGGTTGCGAGTGCTTAGAAATTTCAAATTTTTCCGATGGGGTACCGATCTTACTGTCCTTGACAGTGGTAGGTGTATTCTTATGGTGATAGGTTTGACATATCTTGGGCCCTCTACTTTTTCATTTATTCATAGGGTGGTCATTGTGTACTTTATTTCCCCGATAGGGTTGATGCTAAAGGGGTAAATCTACCACCTTTAATACCTTATTCTCTTTTTCACCTACTTACGTTGCCTCAACGGTACTATGCTTCGGGATTGCAAATATGATATTTACTACTCCAGCGATTTATTGATCCTTTCCATTAACCTATATTTGCACCCAGATTATTCGTAGCTTCCTTCATGTCGGCCCTAAATTCTCTCCTCGCGGATCTCTAGGGAGAGGACATTGAGGTGGCACTCCTACACACTCGACATGGCGAAGGGTGGTATTACAACTCATGACAGTTTGGTTTCCCCTTCTCATATGCCTTCTGGAAAAATTGATGCTTTTCTCTATGTGGAATTGACCTTCCCGTTTGTTGAGGTTTTTGGTAGGTATTCTCCGTTTCTTCAGCGCAGCTCCGTTAAATGCACAAAATCGACCGCTGCAGATAAACCTTTAAAACCAAGACAGGGCTTCCGATTGCTCAGTTTCAGACAAAATGATATGTGGGAGCAAGGAGAGAGTTTGCAGGAACGATCTTTAGCTGGGCACTGGAATTTTGAAAATTTTAGTAAGGTTGAGTTTTATCTGTGGCTGATGGAGGCCTGACATAAAAACTTAGGTTATCGGCCACTGGTTAGCAAGTTATATGGTGGCTAGTTCAGCTTCTATTTCAACAAAGCCGAAGATTTGGCTGATGTTTATCGTAGGGTTTGGGTTAATGGTCGTTGCTATCTGGCCCTACACCATTAGTATGTGGGATTTCATCCCATCCATAATGTTCCTAGGAACCATATCGTCTGGGTGAAATTACCTGTACTACCAATGGAGTTCTGGACTCTTCTGGTTTTGATGGTCATTGGGGATAGCATCGGCACTTGAAGGTTTGTAGATCCGAAGTGCACTAGTGAATTTGATATAAGGGTCGCATGGATCTTAGTGGAAGTGTCATTCTTGGGTGGTCTACCTGCTGAGGTGGATTTGGAATGGGAGGGACACATCCATCATTAGGTTCTGGACTACTGGAAGACAACATTCTGCTACCACTTATGCCATGGGACTGGACACCTTATGCACCATTTTTTCCGATACAAGGATTCCTACAAGCGGGGAGAAGGACCGAAGAATTCCGGAGTTGAGGCGCACATTTTCCCCCATCATCAATTGGACCAAATGATGGGGCTCCCTCCTTTTTCGGGTAATTCTGATCCTGTTTCCTTTTTTCCCAGTAATTTTCAATTTTCTACTTCTGGAATTTCTCTAGACTCTCGGGATTTCATAGATGTTATTATTCATCACTTCGTTTGGTCTGCGTCATTAGGCACTAGTATTATTGGGTAGTTTACTGATTCGGGAGATGTGCCCCTTCCCTGTGACTATACTCCCATCCTCATTCCTGCCCTGGTTCACTCTTCCATTCCCCCTTCCCCTTCGATAGTACCATCTCTACCGGTGTTGCCCATTTCTCCTTCTTGGCCACTTCCCTCTGATCAGACACATGATTTGCATCTTTTTCCCCAAAACTCAATTGGAAGTAACCTAGATTTTATCATCGAGAAATCTGATGCCCATATGGTCCCCCTTTCTGTTGATATTGGTCACCCATCTTCTCCCGTTCTCGTCCTCAGTCCTTCTTCGAGACCTAATGTTACTATCCATAAAGGAAAGGGTCGGTCTCATGGAAAGCTCAAATCTATTCGAGTGGATTCCATTGAGGATTTACTACCTGGTAATTTTCACGATGTTCCTGTTACCCTTGCACCTGACCGAGTCCTTAGAGCTTTGACCCCTTCTACTGCTAGTCCATCATGAAACTGTGCTCACTGAACATAAGGGGGGTGGGAGGTAGGGATAAGTTGACTTCTCTATGGGATATATTCACTTCGTTGAGTCCTACTGTCATCTTTTTGCAAGAAAAAATGACATCCACTGATGGAACTGTTATGTGGATTAATCCCTCTTGTGGACAAGAGAAATCTCAGTGGTATTCTACGAATAGCTAGAAAAAAGCATCCATTTTTAAATAATTTTCTCTACATTATTTTCAATTCAGAATTATTATAAACAAAGAAAGAGGACATGCCCCTACCTTGAAATCCAACATTTGGTGCAGTATTTTATCTAGTCGCTCCAAAGAGGCTTCTCCAGTAAGCAAAACCTGCAATAAAAAATAGACAAAGGAATTAAAAGCACCTAAAACATATAATAATTAAGAATAGATAATCTAACTTAGTGATCAAGGAGTCTAAGTATTGAATTATTCAAATAAGCACAAGAAAGACTCAATGAGAAAAGGAGATCCATATGTATTATCTTCAATGAAAAGAGTAACTTTACAACTTGATGACTTGATGTTGTACAAGTTTCTCTTTGGGTCCTGAACAATCGTTCCTCCTTTAGTTTGACAAGCATTCCTCACTTTGAACCAGCATGGAGTTATGGAAATAATGGTGTGATCATTGTCATGCCAACAACAACTAGTGTAGACAATATGCTCTCTTGAGAATTTCTTCAACAATTGCCATATAAAAGCTACCATCTATCCTTGAGACTAAAACATGAACTCAATTTATAAGGAAATGGAGGTAGTTTCAGTTCCATGAAGAGGGGCATGGATTCCTCTCATGAAGGGATTTGAGCTCCATGGACCAAGGGATAAGCTCCATGAGTGGAGAGATAGAGCTCCATGAGTGGAGGGATAAAGCTCGAACTGATCGTGCCTCTAGAAGCTTCCAGTTGGGAGAATATTCGACAAGCTGGGCTTCTAGAACTTACTTTTTCATTTATTTAGCTTTTTACGAGAGTCTGTAGGTTTTATTAGCAGAACGTGTGGGAGCTGCCACATTCCATAGAACAAGTATCCGCAAACTTGGAGGAAAAGGCTAGGAAAAGTGTGGAGTTAGAATTTTAAGGGATTTAATGAGCCTTTCTCCAATTCCAAGATTTGGTTTAGGAACATTAAGGTTTTTGACTTCTATAGGATCACAATATAGGTAGTGATAGAACTATATGGATAACGAAATTTCATGGTGAAAAAATAACATGTAACAGATTTCCCCATAAAGTGCAAAGTCTGAGGTTGTTCTAAAGAGTGAAGTGCTTTATCATTAGGGAATTGGACATGGACACACGGGCAGAAAAGCTTATACATTGTTCCAATGCAAGCATATATATATATATATATATATATATATATATATATATATATATATATATATATATATATATATATATATATATATATATATATATATATCATCGTTGATGTAGGCATTCCCATACTTGGATAAAAAACTAACTAAATGTTCTGGTACAAATATGATTTTAATATTACATAAAAAGTAGACATAGTATGGGCGCATCCATCTATCATAAGTAGTCTACTGTATCATGAATAAAAAAAATCCTCGCAACCTGGATGGTGGAAACTAGATCTAGGGTCTTGATTTCCGCTTCCTGAACTAGTAGGATTCTATACATGTGATTGATTATGTCGAAGTCCAACATGGTAGAAACCACTTGATTATCGGTAAATGATGTGAATTGTCAACAAGTGTTAGAGAAACCACCAATAATGACAATGGCTCTAAAAGTACTCAATACAATCTATGAAGTGTGAATGAATGATTTGCAGTTGAACACTTCATAGAATCATTCGATCGAAGGTCTATGATGAAACCTGTCGTCGAAGGTGAGAAACCTGCCATTAAGGCATGCATATTCCAAGGTACTGTAGGATTAGATCAAATTTATATATGATGAGCTGTCATCGATAGAAAGTGACCCGTTATAGGAAAACCCATGACACAAAATCATTAGATCAAGTTTTGAAGAAATATTTTCAAGGACCGACTCAGGGATGGTCAACGCGAATGGAGACAAATGTTTGCAATGAATGGTTTATTTGAACTGTATCTTGAACACATAATGACACTGTAGATGGTTTGGCAACAATTGACCTAAATATAATACCTGGAAACCGACTGATGTCTTTCAATGTGGTTTGATTAACTTTTATAGAAAGGATTTCCCAACCCAGGTACAAGTGTGACAAAGGTGTCATTTTCAAGAGTGGTATACTGCTTTTCAAACAAGGGTAACAATTGGATTCTTTTTCTCTCTTTTTCCCCCACCATTACTAGCAAGTACCTCTTTATTTTTGACAAGCTTGAGGAGGATAACATTTGCTTTTTTGTGTAAGCTCATCCTTCGGATGAGTCCATATTAGTATTTAAATCGAACCCAAGAAGGAGTGGTCCGGTCCTGTTGTAATCGACAGGTCCTTTACTGTTAAATTTTAACGGGTCCAGTATAGGAAAAACTCGACATTTTTCAGTTTTAGGGAGTCAGAAGAAAAACATAAGTAAACTTTGTGGTTGTAATTTTTCGTAAATTTAGTCTCTCAAGCCCGAAAAAGGATAAAATAATACAGGAGAGAACTCTATTGACCATGATTGGTCAAAGCATACCTTTTTCGTAAATATTCCATTTCAGTCTAGAAAAGGGGTAAAATTATGCTGAAGGGACATTTGTTAATTCCCTTTAACGAGTTTGAATATTCAAGTACTCGGAAATATTTTCATATTTAGAGAGTCTGAAAAGGGCTTAAAAGAGAACACCATGGTTGCGCTTTTTTGTAGTTTTCAAGAGCCCGAAAAAGTGATAAAAGTATACTCAATGTCAAAATAATTATTTTCACCAAAATCTTGTATCTTGCAAAAAAAATCAAAAGATTACACATACCTATTTCCAAGAAGTAAAAATATTGAAAAATAGCCTTTTAAAGTGAAAATTAAATAAAATATAATATTTTATTCATTCAAAAACTATAAAAACGAGTTAAACAAAATCATTTTCACCTTTTGTCTTTAGAGCAATGAATTGAGATCTTTTGGCAAAAACATTCCAGAGCTAATATCGAGAGAACTGACTGTCCATTCTGTGAATCGTCAGAACCAGGTAATCGGCATCTTCTTACTCTTCATTTCTATCCATTTCAATTCTCTTTTTTAGCTTTAAATTAAATTTTTGGGAGGAATTTATATTCAAATACGCGCTCTTGGGGGTTTGCAGGTCATGCGCACGCTACCTGCAGACCTCGATAATTTTTCATAAGGAAAATTATCGGGATACTGCGGTTTTTGTGTGGAGCCTGTGAAAATGTCTACACTATCTCTGCACAAAAACTGCGGAGGCACCGTGACCATTTTAAAATTCATAAATTCTCTTAGAAATGATTCAAGTTTTACACTCAACTGGTTTCTATCATTCAAATGTGTTTATTTGTAGGCTATTTCACCATGCTAGAGTGGAGAGAATGTAAGCATGAGGCTATATACAATGAAGCCATGCAAGATGCTACCATAATACATGCATTGCAAACTTGTGCGTTATATAATTTCTGGGTGATCCAAGGTATGAAAGCAGAAGTAGAGATGATGATATGGCTAGTAAATGCATGGGAAGTTCAAGATCAATGCATTATCATTCGTGACCATCAGCTCAAAATTGAGCTCAAGGATATCTATTTCCTCACTGGATTGGCTCTAAGAGGAGAAAAAATATCCTTGTTTGGAGCTAGACAGGGTTGCCTACCCGTTGCTAGCTACAAACAATAGTTTTGTAGTGATGAGGTAGATCCAAAGGATAATTTCATAGACATAAAAACTATCTTGCAATTAGATCTCAAAGTGATTGCACTTACGGTAACCAAGTTGTGTCGAAGTGCGGCTCCACATGTAGCCACTAAATCTCAAATGCAAACCGCCATATAGTGTTTTAGAGGCACCATATTCAACTGGTACGAAGGGGTATTGGCCAACATGATAGCCAATTAACTAGAGAAAAGAATGCAAAGTTGAAAAACTTTGGTTATGGCACCCTTTTTATTTCTTTTTCTTTAGAGAGAATCCCGCTTCTCGCCCCTCAGCTTATTCCAGTAGATCATGGGGAACCTTAGATGGTACATTGGGTTTCATTAATGGCCCGCCATAGTGGTGATGGTAGTTCAGTGGTTCAATTCACTCTGTCATATTTTATGTGGTTAAGGAACCAATTCTTCACAGTCGAAGACTTCTCTTATGCAGGTATAGATTTCAGAGGTGATCTTGAGATGTCTTTGCCTCCTGGGGCACAGTGGGACGAATCAAGTAAGCGAACTATTTTGATGTTTTGAATCTAATTTTTATTTGTTTTTTATCGTCCAATACTGATAACAATAAATAATTGCAGATGTTGGTCCATGACGACTAGCTACACTCCGCCACTATGATAGGTGGAAAGCAGAGCCTATAGCACCACCATAGGATCAGGCAGTAGAGATCCTCACTAATATGGAACATAGCCTGGAGAGGTTAACCATAGATATTCCTGAGACAGGGACATACGACATTCCTCTCCGGCTTCAGAGACATGTTACAGGTGTTCCAGGACAGTTTAGGAGATTCCTGCGCAAGGTGGCACGTGTCATAGTCTATTACCAAGATCATCATCACAGATAGTGGGTGATCATTTTGGATTGACATATTTTTTTTTTTTGTATGAGTATCTATTAGATCATAAGGTGTTTGAACTTATGATCATATACAATGTAATATTTTGAAAACAAACCTATCTATGATATTACTAATTCCTATTATTATATTGTTCAACATGTATCAAATGTTGTTTTGGTTTACTATGTTAATGTTTCAAATTTATATTTAGAACATGATTAGCTAATGCATCGGACAATGTGTTTAAATTTCTTGAAATGTGTTGATATTTGATGTAATCAAATTGTTGTTCCAAGAGACGAACCTTCAAAAATAATCTCAATAACACTGGTTTTTTAATTTCATATACCCTATTTAAATGTAATACAATGAGTTTTGAATCCAACTTAATGATCAAACGTCAAATAAAAAATGAAATGGCGTCAGATAATAACTCAATAACTGTGCTATATTCTACAATATTATTTGTTGTTTGACCAAGGCTTACCCCATGCATAGAAACTAACTCATCGGTGGGTGAATAGATAACCCAGGATGTAGAAGAAATACTCCGTGTACTACGACAAGCACCATCTGTAAAACCAATGTACGTTTGAAGAGATGTCGACATCTGCAATATCAAGAGTAATCAAGATAAGCAGTGATAGTAGTAACAACAAACTTAAACTAGGCACACTATCTAAAAAATAACTAATGTACAAGTGAGATCTTCACATGAAAGTCAAGCATAAAATCTCTTAAGATAAAGACCATTTTTGGGCTTATATAGAGAGACGCTATCATAATCAGTCAATTCATAGGCCCTTTTTTCAAGCACATGCTTGATAATGTAGGGACCATACTATGTCGGTTCGAATTTCCCAACACCTAGCTTATCGTATACTAATACTATGTCACCTTCTAGAAAAACATGAGGAGTAACACTTCGATCATACTAAGCTTTCACATGTTTCTTATGAGCTTTGGTAGCTAATGCAGTGGTGCACCGAGTCTCATATAATTGTGCTAAGTACAAAAAGCATTTTTCCTCTTCAGAGGTAGATGGTAGTAACTTAATGGCTAATTAGACTGACGATATTTTGCATTCAATGGGAAACACAACTTCTAAACCGTAGAGCAGTTGAAAAGGAGTGACCCTGTAGCAGTTTTTTCTGAGGTTCGATACGCCCATAGTGCCAAAAAAAACATGTTATGCCAATTCAATTTATGAGTTCTGATAATCCATTTAATCATAGTGGTTAAAACCTTGTTGACAGCTTCAACTTGACCATTAGTCTATAGGTAATATGGAGTAGAATTATCATGGCGCATGCCAAGTTGATCGGAAAGTTCAGTCATCATTATATTTCGAAAATGAATTCCATGGTCTGTGATAATAGCTTGAGGTACATCGAAATGAGCAATCACATGATTGAATACGAATGTAGTTGCAGTTTTTCCATCTGTCACAAATGTAGGCATTTCCTCTGCCCATTTTGTAAAGTAATCTACAACGAGAATAATATACCCATGCCCCCCGGCCGAGTGAGGGTTACATGTAATGAAATCAATTCCCCATTTCACAAAAGGATCGACATCAATGATTGGGTGAAGAGGAGTTGGTGGCACACACATCTTTTGATCAAAAATTTGGAAATTGTGGCATTTTCGTACTGCGATAATACAATCTTTGAACAATGATAGCAAAAAATAGCCAGTGCGCAATATATTTTTGGTTATGGAAAACCCAGACATATGACCACCACACACTCCAGAGTGGTAGTCATTCAAAACCCTTTTATCCTCTTCGTGATTTATACAACGTCGAAAAAAGGAATCCTCACCATGATGATAAAGTGTGTCCCCAACAATATTGTATTGTTGGGATTGATACCAAATTTTCCTTCGATTTGAACGTGAAAGATCTCGGAGAAAGTTATGGGTTTGAATATATATGATGATATCTCCATACCATGGATCTAATCTATTGATAAGAAACAAAGATTCATCTGCGATGGGATTCTTTACCACACATTCTATCTCAGTATTGGGAAAGTCACAAATGAGTTCTGCAAACACCAATGATTTCTTTGATTTATATTTCTCGAATTCCAAATAAAACTCTTGTAGTATGACAATCCATTTAGAGTAATTTCCCCCAAGTAATTGGTTTATCAAAATATACATCATCAGGTTGCAATTAGATATCATAGTTGTTTTGTGTAATAGTATGTAGTGACAGAATCGTTGGACAACTTGAACTACTGCCAAGGCCAATTTCTCCACATGCGAATATTTGATTTCCCTCGGATTGAGATTATGACTTAGATAATAGATAACATGATCATTGTGAGATTCATCCTCTTGAACCAGAACCATTCCAATGGTGGAATCAGAGGCTACTAAGTATAAAAAGTAGTCCTGGTGGTAATTGGGTGGATGTAATAACGGTGCATGGGTCAAAGCATGTTTTAAAGCATCAAAATATTGATCAGCAATCTCATCCCAAATAAAAGGAACACTCTATTTCAACAACCGGGTAAAACCTTTTGTTAACTCAACATAGTTGGAGATAAACCTACGTAGAAAATTTGCTTTCCCCTGCAAACTTTGGAGTTGCCGAAGTGTGGAAGGAGGAGGTAAATTGATGATGGCCTCAACCTTTGAGGGGTCGACACGAATGCCAAATTTTGAAAAAATGAATCCCAATAATCGTCCTAATTACACACAAAAAACACATTTGTGAGGGTTCAAACAAATCTTGTAATGCCTACATCTCATAAAAATAGCTCGTAAGTGTGTAGGATGATTGTCCTTGTGTAATGAGTGAGCAGGTAAATCATCCAGATAAGACTCTACAATATGTTTGATATTGTGAAAAGCGTAAGACATTGCCCTTTGAAAAGTTGCACCAGCATTTTTTAATCTGAAAGGTAATTTTCAATAAGAAAATTTCCCCCAAGAACATATAAACGTTGTTTTTGGTTGATCAGTAGGGAGTATGTTGATTTGATTATACTCGGAAAATCCATCCATAAATGAGAAAATTTCATTTCCGGCACAATCATTGATAATTTGGTTGATATAGGGGGCAGGATAATTGTCTTTTGGACATGCTTTATTAATATCCCTATAATCGATGCATGCTCGTATAGTCCCTTGTTTCTTGGTAACAGGAACTATATTAGATACCCAATCTGTCAATGGGATTGGATAAATAAATATTGCTCGCAATAGCTTTTCAACTTCAGCTTTGATAGGAGCAGCTTTTCATGGATGTATTGGATGTAATCTTTGTCTAATAGGCTTGGCATCCAGGTACGTCTTAATTTCACGAATGAAAATATTTGGATCGAATCCTCGCATTTATTCATAAGACCAGGAAAATATGTCTCAGAATTCTTGAAATAGGGCGTTATATGTATCAATCTCTTCAATCGTATGAGAAGCACCTATATGAGTGTTTTCAATAATTCTAGGTTTAACTGATTTGTTGATAGGAATAGTTGTATAAATGTTTCCCAAATTATTCTCAGAATCCAAATTTGTAATCGATATGGGATTTTGTGGTTCCTCGACATAATAAATCGTAAAATTAGACAAAAAATCATTTTCAAGCCTATCAAGTTTAGGTAAAAACGAAGATCTATGATGTAGATCATCCCAGGGTAACTCATCCAAAGAAAAAAATTCTTGAATACTTTCATAAGTGTGAAACACTTGTTGAAAGGGATAGGAAAGTGATGTCAAGGCTGAGCTTGATAGTGAAGAATATTCTTCGGTGATCACATTCATTTGATCAGGAGTCGTTGAAATTGTGTCAGATAATGACTGTAATGCCACATATGCCATTTCAAAAGGACTCAAAGGCATATCGTCATTGAAAGAATCCATTTCTGACTCTGAAGGCACTACCCAAGTGTCATCAAATGGTATAGTGCTTGATGAAATCATATTGATGTTGGAAATGGTACGTGGTACGTTGAGTGGAGGCATAGAGAAATTTCCCATCAAAGCAGAGTCCTTTACTAAACCTACACCAACATCTTCATATGGGATAGTTGATTTTCCAACATGTTGGATACTGTTTGTAGAAGTAGGGGCGGATGAATAATATGAAAACTGATCTATTTTCACAATCTTTCCTTTATGAAGGAACATGATTAACCAAAATATAGATGAAACGACAACATTCATGGCATAAGACCAACTATGACCAAAAAGAAGGTTGTAATATAGAGGGGCATCAACAACTTCCACATCTAGATTAACAATTTTTCCTTCTACTTCTATAGGTAGATCCTATAGTATTCCGTACAGATGAAATCCTCTTCCATCAAAGGCTTTAAGGATTGTTGGTGATTGGTTGAGTGTTGGAGAAATGTGAGTTTTCCAACAGTTTATTGAAATTATGCACGTGGATGCCCCCTCATCAATTACAGTACGAAAGACTCATCTATTTTTCACTAATACTGGAATCTGAAAATCCATCTGATGAGGAAGTATGAGTGTAAATTTTTTTAGATCAAAGACTATGAGGCTAGAATCTTGAGGATAAATAGCTCCAATGGCTGATAATAGTAATTTCCTTTGTGTTAGACATGATTGTAGCACTTCTAAGGCCGACGTTGCTGAAGGGGATATCACCAATTCTTCAACAATGTTGTAATTTTGAGCAGCTCTCGCATGTGGATTGAAAGCTTATTTCCGAAGTACACCTTTAGCAGGCAGTTTAATTACTAGATCAGGATTAGTTTTCTCGATATGAAGTGGATTGGAAACCGAAGGAGATATAACTGGTGTTTGACTAGATTTTTTGTCCCTTTACCAGTTACAGGATTTTTACTTCCATAGTCTTGCGATTGTGTCACAACCATAACCTCATACATCATTAAAATATCTGCCAAATAATTTGAAGAAGATCCTATCAATTTTCTATCTTGAGTAGGAAAAGGATCCTTCAAGACAGCGAGTGTGGGTGCATCTTTGACGAATTTAGAGACCTCAGACCTATGTGGGCAGTCTTTGGTAAAGTGATCCTCGTCACAAATAAGACAAGGATAACGAGTTTTCCATTTATCATCAGCTGGTTCATTCTTTTCAGTTTTCACTTTGGGAGACGTTGTTTTCTTATTTTTATTCTTTCCTTTATTTTTATTACTAGTTTTAGATTTAGATGTAGATGAGTCTACAACATGAATGCCAGCAAAAGTTCCAAGGGAAGAATCTCCTTTTAGTGAATCTGGTAAAGTTATGATAGGAGAAGTAGTTTTGGAGGACTTCTGCTTACTCTTATTAGCACTAACTAAACCAATTACACCAACTGTAGCATGAGATCCTGAAGGAGTTGCAGTTATTTTATCGGGACGTGGTAAGTCAGCAATTTTTTCCTATAAAGTACTAGACTGTGTATATACAAGGTTTGAGTATTGAGCTTGAGAAATGACTTGTTCTTCCATAACAACCCCTCCCTTAGCCACATCTTCAGTGATCTTTGGAAGAAATGATTTGATAAACCATTCCACCAAAATCTGATCCAGAATAAAAACTTTCACTAAACGTCTTCTACGTCTCCATTCATGTATATGATCTGATATGTATGTAGACGTAGATAGTTTTAATGAATTTAAGAGTTTCGTGCCATTTTTGTATCTGACTGGAAACTGAAAGTGTGTTAAGAAAGTTGTTGCTAATGCATTTAAATTGTTGAATGAGCCACGCGGTAGTTCAATATACCATTTTGCAGCTAAAACTATCAGTGTTCTATGAAATAGTATTAATCGAATGGAATCATTGATTAAAGAGTTGGATGTGCACTAGAGGTGGTAAGTCATGACATGGTTTTAGAGGTCATCTCTTGATTTACCTTCAAACTTAGGAGTATCACTAGACAACTTATTCAGCATTGGTAGCCAATACGGAAGATAATAAATCAGATTGTTTGTTAGGAGTGACAAATCAGGTAAATCAAAAGTTTCTATGAATGGTAACCGACGGTTAGGGTCTTGTTGAGCGAATGGATAACCTTGTGGAACTATACCAGTACTAGGAGGAGGATATCCAGGATAACCTTGAATAGCCTGTGCATTTGGAATTGGAATTCCTCCCGGATAACCAGGGTTGGCCGGACCATACTACGGTTAAGCTGGTATCTGATATGTGTAACCAAGGTATGGTTGATGTTGGTATACTGGATTTTGTGCTACAGTTCCATATCGAAACTGCGCTTGGTATGGATGACAAAAAAACTGAGGTTTTCTTGTTATAATTGTACTTGTACCAAGTTTTCTTGCAGGAATCTGAAAAGTAGTTTGAATTGTGGGTCAAGGTTGAGGAGAAATGAGTTGAGGGATTTGTTGTGATACTTGAGGGGATGTAGAAATAGCGGCCACAGAAATTTTAGGGATAGGTGTGGTAGGCTGAACAAAATTTGGTGCAGTAGTCTGAGGTGGATTTTTAGGTGTACTCGGACTAGGTTCTTAAACAGTACTAGGTGAAAATACCTGTGGTATAACTTGAAGCATAGGTTGGACAGTTTGCTGGATTTGACTGTACCCAATTGGTTGACCAGGTTGATTATATGGTACTTGCACATTAGGTTGAAAATTCTGTTAATTTAAAAATGGATTCCACACCATGTTTACTCCAGGATATGGAGCTCCCATTAAGGGTTGTGCTCTATACGATGAACCGTAACCAAGTTGATAATTTTGAACATAAGCTTGATAGTTGGATGGATAATTTCCACTAAAAGATTGACCTCCCTAAAACAATTATTTTTCCTGATAAAACTGCGGTCCTAAAGGAGGCTATTGTCCTTGGAAGGACTGTTTCCCTGGCATAGGGTACTATCCTTGAGGAGGTTGCGGACCCTGAATAGAGTACTGCCCTTGAGGTTGATATTGTCCTTAAGGTATGTACTATCCTTGAGGTACTGCTTTTGAGGTGTGTATTGTCCTTGGGGTTTCCCCCCAGGTAGTAAATTACTACCTTGAGGATGCCCTCCAGGCAGTAAACCACTACTTTGAGGGTCAGGGTTAGGAATGTTTCCAGACATCATGTAAACTTGTTCCGCGTTCAAATTTTCAGTATGTGATTCATTTGGACCAGGTGTTTGCATAAGTTTTTCGGGAGAAGGAGATGCTCTTGAGAAAGTACCAGAAAGCGACTGGTGTCCCAGAGGAACAGATGGACCACCATACAAATATGATTGCAGCGATGCAGAAAACATGGATGACTCACTTGACATGTTTAATAAAGGTCTATAATTACCTCTTGGTATGACATAAAAAGGAATTCGAGGTGGAGAAAAGTTTTGACCAGAATTGTTTAGAAAGTCGGTTAACTGATAAAACCAAGGATCCTGTTTGAAAGGGCTATAATAGTAAATCGATTCACCAGGCCTAATATATAAATATTCTTGATGTGAAAGAATTTTAACTTCTTCTTCTATATTAGTAATCTCTTTAATGCTTATGAGGCTAGGAGGAAGGTTTGCAGTAATGCGAAGCTTCAATCTAGGTGAATGAGGACGAACAAGTGTTCAGGTTATGAACTCTAAGGGAAAATCAGATGTAGCAGATTCAATTTCTGGTTGAGAACTTTCAAGCTTAGTAGCTGATAATTCACTAGTTGTGGAAGCAAGTTCAACTAGTTTAGAAATTGATATTTTCTTTTGAGAAATTTATGTTGTTTGAGGTTGATCTACTTCGTAATCAGGATGTATAATTATTGATGCTTCCTCTTGTTTAATTGATCCAATCCCTGATTATTGTCCTTTCTCGGATTTAAGTTTTTCTAACTAGCTTGGTGTGTACTCAGGGGGTTTCCCCTGCATTTTGCGTGATTGTCTTAGTAATTCTACCACGATTAAAAGTTTTAACACATGAAATCAAATAAAATTTCAACCAAATGACCTAAAGTCACTAAGGAAACAATAAAATTGATCACGCGCATACAAAATCTAGTAGAGAAATCCACACACAAACAGTATATTCCTACACTAAAAACACTAGTTGGTGATGAAATCCAACTTCGTAGAATTATAATGTGGAAATGGCGGTTGGAACAATTACCCCGACAACTTTCTTAATGAAACAATCTGGTGCAAGTCTCTCCACTTATGCCATCTCGAAGTGAAGAGTACCCTCTAGAAAGTCCAAGTGAGTCTAGTCGACGTCTGCTCCAGGTACAGTGGGACCTTCCCTCCACTGTCACCTTGGGAAAAAATCCTAAAGTTTATAGTCACTAAGGTCACCAATGGGAACAAATGTACCAGGGGGAACAGTCTACGATCTGATATACATGCAAGGGTAGACTAACTAGCTCAATCCCCTTAAAGGCTCCTTGATATAATCCAAGTTTTACTGACAAGTGACCCAAGGATCCTCGACAATGGTCTATCCAAGGTTTACCGTTTTTAATACGTGCACATCTGCTATCTTTCCCAATGAGATAGGTACAATTACCTCATTGGTTCTGACATGATCTTGTGTTTGACTCTTTTAAGAAGAGCTTCCAAGAGCACAAATTCTATAATCAACTTTTCCTACCGCAATATTGCTACTTGTTTATTTGAACTGCCTTGGAATGTTAATTACAACCTGTTCCAGGACACTAGCCTAAGCTATGTTGGTGGAAAGAGCCCTAGAAAATGTAAAATATCTAGATTGATTTTATTAAAGCGTTTTTTTTTAATTTGGTTGTTTCTTAAGATAGAAGTTGTTACACAGTAATTTGTCACCGTCCCTACCATTCCCCGTTCCGCACAATGGAGGACCCATTATGTGACCTGTGAACACTGTCATGCCTTGAAAACATCATCAATGCATCCCTCTGAGTATGAGCTTCTTTTCCCCTTGAGACATCTCCTTGCAAAATCCATGAAAAACAGCTCTTTTTGCATTGGCGCGGGTAGACAGTTCAGTACTCGCGCCAATCAGGGAAATCCTGTAAAGAGGTCGCGCCACTTGGCGCTCTGTCATAGAGCAGCAATCGCGCCACCCATTTTAGGGACTGTTTTTTAAATATGGATGGCGGAAGTTGAGTTCAAACAAACTCACAACCATTGCCTGTCTTGAGTTGGGAGGTTTGGCTGCGGGAGTTCTATGGAAGGGAAGTAGTTTTGCCACCTTCTATGGAACCTTCCTTGTTGATAGGGCCAATCCCATAATAATAGGGATCCCAACTCCCTCCTTCCCCATCTATAAAAGCTTGTTCAGATCCATGGCAAGCTAGTCTTGAAGTGCCGAAGCTTTGCATCTCCCTATTCCCAAGTGCCTTTGTGCTGTAAAGAATCCCTTCTTTCCCTTAAGGCCCATTCAAGCGAGGAGACCATTGTTACGAGACTCTGGAGAGGTTTCCCTTTCCTTGGCGAGCTTTTCGAGACGTGGACGACCGGAGACCCGTTCGAAGGAAGCTGCGACGTCAGAACTTGGTTGTAACTTCTATTCGTTTATCATTTTAATAGATGACTATGATTATGGTTCCACTCCTTTTTCCATCATGTTAATGCGAGTAATATCTTTTCTGACCGGTGTTTAGTTACGTATGCTGGTTCCTATGCATGTATCTGTTCGTTTCTTCTGTGTGCAGGTGTTCATCCACGGAGATCGTGGAAGGATTGTGATCTGCCAGGGCTGAAGGACGGGGAGATCTTCTTCTTCAGATCTAGCGTTGGAATCCAGGTAGGCTCTTATCCCAAGTCTTTCATTTCGTAACTAGGAGCTTGCGTCGTAGCATTGTTTGTTTGTTGCTAGACCCCTGCTGGGCTAGTAGGGATCGCCTCTGTCCGCAGAGGGGATTTACCTCCTCAACAAATTGGCGACTCCGCTGGGGATCGTCCGGTTTTCCTTGTCTTGTTTATGATTGTTTCGCTTTGATTGTTTCTCCTTGCTTGATGAACCTTCTGGGTTGGATTCTTTCACTATTTTAGCTTCTTGGTTTGCTTAGCTTGTATTGGTCTACTTTCAGAGTAGCTTGTTTTTAATTTTTATTGAAGAACTCGACTGGCGCGGGTTTTAACCCGACAGTCGCGCCACTTGGCGCTTGTTGCATTTGTCTGTCTCGCGCCAATCAGCCTCTGGCGCCAGTTTCAAGGCCACAGTCGCGCCACCCCTGTGACTTTTTTTGAGTTTCTTCATTTTTTGGCTTTCTGAGCTTGACCAGTATTTTTCTTCTTGATTTTCTGATTGTCTGAGTGTGTTGGAGTCTTGTTTGACTGGAATTCACCGCTATCCTTTGGTTGTTTGCCTCTGTCTATCGATTTCACGATTTGAGCCCTAGGGCATCTAGTGGCTTAGTGAATCGAGCCCTCCTTTGGAGTTTTGGTGTCTTGATTGCCCTGTCAACTTGTTGATTGATTCTCCACGCTCTCTTACCAGTCTTTGATTGTTTTGCTGCGTCTTTTGAGTGATTTTTCATTCCTTCATTCAGAATTCGTTTGCCTTGCTTTGGACCTAGATCACACGGTCCATCGGAAGTTTTCAAGTCTTTCTTTGCTTTGAGGGACTTTGGGTCGATTTAGAGATTTGGTTGCTTGCTTCGTTGAGTGAATGTTGTTTGCTTCGCTCTCTTAGATATCATTTCTCAAATTTTTCCTTTTGTTTTCAGTGCACATTAGCCATTAAACATTGAAAATCAAAAAAAAAAATCTCTCTTGCTTTTGTTAATTAGTGAAAATTGTGATCTTTTCCATATCGCTAGTGATTAGTGTTTGAATGAAAAGTGTTCAATTGCATTAGTTGCATTAGAAACATTGTGGTTTGTATTCCGTTCATTTTGTTTGTATAAAAGCTCTCAACTCTTATTTAATTAGTTTTCATCGAACGAAATGTTGCACTGTGGCATATAGCTTTGCATTTAGGAGACACTACATACGATAGGGCCTGGAAATTGAAACTTAATTGAAGATCAACTATAAAATTTATTCAATTAACCTAAGGCAACATTGGAACTTAACGCAACATATTTAGAAGGTCTAGGCTAGAGACGTGTTCCGGCGTCGTTAAACCTAGCAGCTGTCGTTCGCCTGTTGGCTTTAGACAGCACTAGTATGGACTTGCGCTCCCCGTACCGTCGCGTATATAAAGGGAGACCCCTCTAGGTTTTCAATCCTTTATCCACAGGAAGCCGAGTCTGCCGCCCTATACCCGTGATACACCGAACACAGCATTCGGGGAGACTACCTGCACGTACGGAAAGTCCTTGGTTGATTTCTGTTTCATCATTTGAAACCAAGGTGTATATTGCAGTTCACGGATATTCGGTACACCCTTTGTGCCTAGTTTTTCCTGAGCAGTCATTTGGTCTTTTCTGACTCCCTAAACTTGAAAATACCGTCAAGCGCTTGTCCTTTCACGCTTGTGTCAACTCTGAAAGAGATAGAGTCATCTTTTTATCGTTTCTCGACTCTTGAAACATGAAACGGTAGAACTTCTTATTTTCCAATGTGGTAAAATTAATCCCCCACGATTACACGCCTTCTTAGATATTGCTTGTTGACCGTTTGATCGTGTGCCCTTAACTCGTTTTCAGCCCGTGTGTGGTTTTGAGTTTGATGGCAACTTTTTCAGAGTTCACCAACCAAGGAATCCCCTCAGAAGGGAATCCTGGTCATTTTTCTCCTTTTGGAAATGTTGGTGCTCCTTACATGGCGACGTTGTCCCTTCCCGGGTTAACTGTTGGGTTGCCTGTTTGGTTGTTCTCAACCTCTGTAGTTCCGAAGGTCTCCACTACTGTTCAGTCAGTTCCTCCGACGGAACAACTTCATGTTGATTCCAAGGTGGACCTCTCCCCTTCTTCGCCTATTTCTGCGTCCTCCTCTTCTACTTCGCCTGGTGAAAGCTTGGATTCAAGTAACCAGGTGGCTAAGAAGAAGAAGAAGAAGACAAAGAAGAAGAAGTCTGATAAGCGAGAGGCTAAATGTACAGCTACTGTCCCTAAGGAATCTCCTCTCGATAGTCCTTCCAACCCTCCTCGGAAATTCAAGTTCCCGTGCATGTTGTGCACGGGAGACCATCTTCTTCGAGACTGCCCTGGCATTCCCAAGGTGCTCGAAGTATGGTCCAACGGCTGCCCACCATTGCCTTTGGCTTCCGAGAGTCAAGTTGGGGGCACGTCTTCAGCTGCTGTTGATAAGGACTCTAAGAAGCAGGGTAAGATCACCAATCCCTGTAAATTGTGTGAAGGGCACCATGCCATTCACCTTTGTCCTTATATGGATGAAGCCAAGCGAGTCTTGGACAACCCAGTCGGTTCTACACCACGCCTTCCACCTGGTTATAATCGGCTTTCTTTGAGTCCTCTACCAGCTAATCCTATGATTGGTCAAGAGTCATCCTTGGTCGATCCCACTCCCCCAGAAATTCAAATTCACGGATCCGTCCCCGACCAACCATTGGTCGTTGGATCGGTTGAACTGGCCCCGTCCGCGGTGCACCAGGTCTTTTCTGTCGAGAGTGGATCTCACACCCCCCATGTCCTTCTGATCTCTTCAGATTCTTCAGACTTGGAGAAAGATTCTCCTGTCTCTGTACTTCAAGAAGCTCCTCCTCCGCCTCCCATGATGGAGGCTTCGGAGGATATCCCTCCCGCCTTCGAGATGGAGGTTATGGAGGATGCTTCTTCTTCCGTAACATCAGGGGAAGACCTTCGCATGTCGATGGTAGCCCCTCCGAGTAGTTTGGTCGCTTCCTTTGATTGGAACCGATTTGCAGGATTTCGCCTTCCGTCTTATGTGCCTTTCGAGATCACGGTACAGGCTCTTGGTCTGGTTGTACCCAGTACCATTATAGACGAAGGTGCCTCTGTTAGTATTCTATCCTCGACTACCTGGCAAGCCTTCGGTTCGCCACCGCTTGCGCCTGTTACGCAGAATCTGTTGACTTTTAACAGAAGGACGAGTCAATCGTTGGGGATCCTTCCAAGGTTACCTGTTACTTTGGGAGGTAAAACTGTCCATATGGATGTGATGGTCATTCCAGGCCCCTTGGATTTCAATCTGTTGTTGGGGCGCGATTACACTTATGCCATGGGAGCACTTGTCTCCTCCCTCTTTCGCGTGATGTGCTTTCCACATGAAGGACGCATCGTGACCATTGATCAGCTGTCGTTCTTTGGTCCTACTGTGGCAACTGGTCCGCCATTACCCCCTCCTGGTTTTTATCCACCCGTTGTATCTGCCCCACCGCAGGTCAACTACGTGGCTACCTACCCCGTGCTTGTACTCAGTGACGATGCTGTCGTGCATAGTGTGCTGGGGGCATTGGGTCCTGATTTCCAAGATGTTTTTCTCCCTCCTGGTGTGGAACTCTTGGAAGTATCGCCTTCTTGTTCATTTTGATGTAATTCAGTCAGAGCATAGTTCATTGTCTTGTGTCAAGCTCCTTAAAAAATGAAACAAGTTCATCGAAGCATAGTTCCTTGTCTTGTGTCAAGCTCCTTAAAAAATGAAACAAGGGTGTCTGAGGATAGTTCTTTTAATGTGTCAACCTCGTTAAAACAATGAAACACGTTCCCATTCAATTCGAGTCTTTGATAAGATCTCGTAAAATCCCAGTCGAGTCTTTTCTTTTGATCTTGTAATTTGAACCTTCACTCCATCTGCTTTTCATATGGACTGAAGCTTGGGGGGCATGTACCTCGAATTGAGTCACCATGCTGGGGGCATGCTTATCTTTTCAAGCATAGTTTGTTTCCGTTTCAAGCTTGTGTAAAAATGAAACCGGTTTCAAGCATAGTTTATCTTTGTTTCAAGCTTGTGTAAAAACGAAACCAACTTCAAGCAGAGTTTCCTGATTTCAAGCTTGTGTAAAAATGAAACCTTTCCCATTTTACCCCTTGTGATTGTCATCTTATCAGCCTATTTTGCCAGATGAGCCTTGGTTTTCTTGCTCCATCGTCATTATCTTCTTGGCCGATCATATGCCTTCACTTGGTTGTTTTACCCGTTCCTGAGGAACCGCTGCTATGAGTGGTCTTGTTAGCCAGCCTCTCGACCTTTATTTGTTCAGAGTAGTTCCACCATTACCGGAACCAGTTGCTACCCTTTATACCACTCGTTCCTCCGGGAGGAGTCACCTTTCAGCTCTTTTCTGACTCTCTAAACATGAAAAGATTGCCGAGGCCCTTGTCGTTTCGATCTCGTTAAAATGGATACGAATCGACATTCACCCAGTATAAGTTTAACCCTTTTTCGGGCTGGGATGGATTGATTATGAAAAAGGAATACCCTAGCCTATCGCGACTAGGAGGTTTTTCCGGATATTGTTTTCTACCTTTTCGGATCTGGGGAACTATTTACGAAAAGGGACCGGTGGAGTTTTCTTTTCCGCTGTCTTTTCAAACTCTCTAAACATGAAAAGACGCCGAGTTCTTCCTTTGTCAGACTCGTTAAACCCTGATGACATCGGAAATTGTCAATCATGACGTTATTCGAGTTTTTCCTTCCTAGGGCTCGTTAAATGTACTAGGATGGATTCGTCCGAAGGACGGGTTTATATGACAAGCATATGGTATCCTCTTCAAGCTTGTGTAAAAATAAAGAGGTACTCACCGAAATGGTGGGGAAAATGGAACCATCGTCGTTGTCGTCGGCAGTATGTCGCTCTTGAACATGGCACTTGTCTGCATTCGTGTCGGGTTGGGGACATCTCATCTCGTTTCTTCACTTTGCCTCTGTGGGTTTGGATAATCCCTTTTGACCTCTCATCTGCTCATTGCCTCGTCACCATGACCTCTGATCCGTTGATGTCAAATACTGCCAAGTCCACTGTCGTGCCGTTTATATGTTCAAGAGAAGTTGGCCTCTACGAATATCAACCTTCCTCTGATTCTCATACGATCCTGATTCACAACAAAAACATCATGTTCCTCTGTCTCGTGTCGATGATGTGGGAAACATTATGGCCCACCTTCGATCAAGGTCACTTCCTGTCGACTTCAACTCATTATCCGGGAAGTTGGTCTAGAGACTCCTGATGGTACCTTGGAGCCTGCATGCCTCAATGGCAGGTTCGTCGCATTCGACGTGAAGTTTACATCATTGACTTCCGATCGAATGATTCTGCGGGTGTTCGACGTCAACTCATTTATTCACACGCCGTAGATTGTACCTGTAGTACCTTTAGGACCATTGTCATTATTGGTGGTTTCTCTCGCGTCTGTTAACAGCTTTCATCATTGGCTGGTAATCAGACGATGTTCTTGCATGTTCGACATCGGCTCACACATTCGCATGCTAGAACTTGTACTTGTTTGGGTCGAGATGGAGCGCAAGACCCTGGATTGTGTCTGTTGTAATCCAGGCTGCGATTGTGGATTATTGTCATTATGTACATGACTCGATGATTGGATGGCTGCGACCATACCTGAGTCTATTTGATCTTAGTTGGATGGCTGCGCCCATACCCTAGATCCGGATTATAGCATACTCTGTTCGGATGGCTGCGTCCATACCATATATATACATCATGTACTTGAGATATCGGTTGTATCTTTCTGTGCAGGTTTTCCGACGGCGGGCCTTCAATTGGACATGTTCTCGTAAAGCATTTCACCCCTCTCTCTCTCGGGCCTCATGCTTTAGGGGGCATCTGTTACACAGTAATTTGTCACCGTCCTTACCATTCCCCGTCCCGCACAATGGAGGACCCATTATGTGACCTGTGAACACTGTCATGCCTTGAAAACATCATCAATGCATCCCTCTGAGTATGAGCTTCTTTTCCCCTTGAGACATCTCCTTGCAAAATCCATGAAAAACAGCTCTTTTTGCATTGGCGCGGGTAGACAGTTCGGTGCTCGCGCCAATCAGGGAAATCCTGTAAAGAGGTCGCGCCACTTGGCGCTCTGTCATAGAGCAGCAATCGCGCCACCCATTTTAGGGACTGTTTTTTAAATATGGATGGCGGAAGTTGAGTTCAAACAAACTCACAACCATTGCCTATCTTGAGTTGGGAGGTTTGGCTGCGGGATTTCTATGGAAGGGAAGTAGTTTTGCCACCTTCTATGGAACCTTCCTTGTTGATAGGGCCAATCCCATAATAATAGGGATCCCAACTCCCTCCTTCCCCATCTATAAAAGCTTGCTCAGATCCATGGCAAGCTAGTCTTGAAGTGCTGAAGCTTTGCATCTCCCTATTCCCAAGTGCCTTTGTGCTTTAAAGAATCCCTTCTTTCCCTTAAGGCCCATTCAAGCGAGGAGACCATTGTTACGAGACTCTGGAGAGGTTTCCCTTTCCTTGGCGAGCTTTGCGAGACGTGGACGACCGGAGACCCGTTCGAAGGAAGCTGCGACGTCAGAACTTGGCTGTAACTTCTATTCGTTTATCATTTTAATAGATGACTATGATTATGGTTCCACTCCTTTTTCCATCATGTTAATGCGAGTAATATCTTTTCTGACCGATGTTTAGTTACGTATACTGGTTCCTATGCTTGTATCTGTTCGTTTCTTCTGTGTGCAGGTGTTCATCCGCGGAGATCGCGGAAGGATTGTGATCTGCCAGGGCTGAAGGACGGGGACATCTCTTCTTCAGATCTAGCGTTGGAATCCAGGTAGGCTCTTATCCCAAGTCTTTCATTCGTCACTAGGAGCTTGCGTCATAGCATTGTTTGTTTGTTGCTAGACCCCTGCTGGGCTAGTAGGGATCGCCTCTGTCCGCAGAGGGGATTTACCTCCTCAACAAAGGTACGTATTACAAAAGTGAAACTTCAATGATGTTGTGACCTGACTCAAAAATACGCTAAATGCATCTAAATGAGAAGCGCAACTCTTTTCTTTTCAATGAATCTTATTTAAGGGAAAGATTGAGAGATTTAACAATTTTTAAAGCACCAAATCTTTCATTCATAAACAATTTTTTTGAAAAGAAGACAATTTCTTTGAGAACTCAATTTCAAAAAAATGATCTATTACTCGTTTGAAATGAAATCCCTTTATCAATCAGATCAGAAATTACAAATCAATAAAAAAACTATTTTTAAAGAGAAAAAAATATCTAAAAACTCCTAAAAACATAAAATTCAAAATCAAAGAGAAATCTAATTTTGAAGTCTATCTAGAAAGTTTGAGGACATTTTCTCCTAGTTTGTGATCGAGCTAAGAATAATTTCTACTTATCTCAATAGAAATGAAAACATCCAAAAATTGTTTGGTGTGAAAATCAGGCTTTAGTAAGCTAAAAAACTCTTCAAAATTTGCAAATGAAAATGGAATCAATTTTCATAAAAGTAAGGTTTGCAATGGTTTTAATGGCTCAGAAAGAGAATATCATAATACTAGTAAGCTGAGGTATATGAAGGTATCTTGTACGAATGAGCAAGAAAGTAGGGAAAACACTTACTCATAAAATGAAAATCGGATGAAAATCACACAAACACAAAAGTTGCTGAAAAAAAATTCACACATAAGATTTGATAGCTAAAACGGACTGGGGAAAACACAGAATCAGGTAATATGGCTCCTAAAAGAGAATTTTAACATTTTTCAAAAAATTTCCATAGGTTTGTAGGTTCTAATGGAGAAGAAA
This sequence comes from Pinus albicaulis, assembly GCA_034641835.2. NCBI lineage: Eukaryota > Viridiplantae > Streptophyta > Pinopsida > Pinales > Pinaceae > Pinus > Pinus albicaulis. The sequence continues at coordinate 595,589,777 of CM076573.1, forward strand.
GCGGTACCGTACTGTTCTGAACTAAAATCTGCGGAGGCTACCACACTGTTTTCAAATGAAAACCGCGGAGGCAAGGAAAAGTACATAAAAAATAAATATTCAACTTTTCTTTTCAGGGATTCTTAAAATTTATCTACCCAAGCCAATTTCAGAGAAATCAAAATTAGAAAACTCATAAATTCAAACTCAAAAAATAAAAAAGGAAAACTAAGTTCTATTCCCCAGTGAAGTCGCCATTTTGTTATGCGGATTAATCCCTCTTGTGAAAAAGAGCGATCTTCCTAGTATTCTATGAATAGCTAGAAACAAACATCCACTTGTAAATCATTTTCTCTAGATTATTTTCAATTCAGAATTATTATAAACAAAGAAAGAGGACATGCCCCTACCTTGAAATCCAACGTTTGGTGCAGTCTTTTATCCAGTCGCTCCAAAGAGGATTCTCCAGTAAACTGAACCTGCAATAAAAAATAGACAAAGACTTAAAATCAACTGCAACATATAATAATTAAGAACAACTAATCTAACTTAGTGATCAATGAGTCTAAGTATTGAATTATTTAAATAAGCACAAGAACGACTCAATGAGAAAAGGAGATCCATATGTATTATCTTGAATGAAAAGAGTAACTTTACAACCTGATGCCTTGATGTCGTACAAGTTTCTCCCGAGGTCCTGAACAATCGTTCCTCCTTTAGTTTGACAATATTTCCTCTCTTTGAACCAGCATAGAGTTATGGACATAAGGGTGTGATCATTCTCATGCCAACAACAATTAGTGTAGAGAGTATGCTCTCTTGAGAATTTCTTCAGCAATTACCATATACAAGCTACCATCTACCCTTGAGACTAAAACATGAGCTCAATTTATAGGGAAATGGTGGTAATAGTTCCATGAAGAGGGGGATGGATTCCTCTCATGAAGGGATTTGAGCTCCATGGACCAAGGGATAAGCTCCATGAGTGGAGGGATAAAGCTCGAACTAATCGTGCCTCTAAAAGCTTCTAGTTGGGAGAATATTCGACTAGCTGGGATTCTAGAACTTACTTTTTCCTTTATTTGACTTTTTATGGGGGTCCGTAGGTTTTATTAGCAGAACGTGCAGGAGCTGTCGCAGGCCATAGAACAAATATCTGTGAACCCACAGGAAAAGGCTAGGAAAAGTGTGGAGTTAGACCTTTAAGGGTTTTAATGAGCTTTTCTCCAATTCCAATATTTGTTTTAGGAACATTAAGGTTTTTGACTTCTAAAGGAGCACAATATAGGTAGTGATGGACCTATATGGACATTCAAATGTCATGGTGACAAAATAACGTGTAACAAGGACTCGCTCTTTTTGTCAGGCTTTGTTTCCATATTGGCATCTGGTGGCCACGGATGCAGAGGGCTGCTCAGGTGGTTTGGATGTCATCTGGGATCCAAGTCATGCTACTTTGGAGGCTTACAATTTTTTTGGGGGAATTTTATTGACTGGTCATTTTAAAGGACTCCATCGAAGGATTAATCTTATTAATATTTATGCACCGTACAAGGATATATGTAGTTTTTGGAGGAATATGGAGGTCTCTGGTTTTCTTTCACTTGAGTACACCATATATGCTGGGAATTTTAACTGCACTCTACGGGAAGGGGAGACCTGGGGCCCTCAGGGTCGAAGGGATTCTTTGGAAGTTTTCTTGCAATTACTTTTTAAGTCTTCAAACCTGATTGATTTATCCATGGAGAGGGAGGGACCGACCTGATTTAGTGGGCGCTTGGGAGAGGAATTTATTGGGAAAATGATTGATAGAATAATGGTACATGCGTCTCTTCTGCCTCTGATGGGGTATACAGGCCCGGGCTGAGGATTTTTTTATCTCTAATCATCATCCAATCTCTGTTGAATGGACTTTTGAGAATCTAAAAAGGAGGTACCCTTTCAAATTTAACCGATTTTGGTTAAAAAATGTTAGCCTTAATCTGCTAGCCCGTAAGCATATAGGAGAATTCCAATGTGAGGAGGGTCTTTCAGTGATGGAAATAATTTCAAAAAAAATTCGAAGCTTGAAGTATCAGGTGAAGAAGTGGGAGAAGTCAGAGCAAGCTAAATTACTTCAGGAGCTTAAGCTCATTATGGGAGATATTACCTTGTTACTCAAAGAGATAGAAGGTGGGGTTCCAAACCCTTTTCGATGGACTCGACTTAAATAGTTGGAAGCAGAAAGGAGAAAGGTACTTCTCATCCATGAACAGTCATGGCGACTCAAGGGTTGGCCTACGTGGCTACAAGAAGGTGACAACAACACCATTTTTTTTCATCAATATTCTAACAGAAGAAAAAAAGTAATTGCGATATGGCGGTCCGAGGTAAAAAATGATTTTGTTAATTCCACTAAGGGAATACAAGAGGAAGTTTTCAAGTTTTTCGAAAATATCTATAAGGGCAGGGACAAAGTGGTGTTTTCTGAACAATTGAAGGCACTAGAATATTTTCCAAGGATGTTTGGGGATGCAGAGAATGATTTTCTGTAGAGGTCGGCTACCAGTGAAGAAATTGAAAGAGTTCTCAAGTCTTTCCCTACTGATAAGAGTCTGGGTCAAGATGGCTAGACTCTGAATTTATTTATCCACTTCTCTAATATCTTCCTAAAGGATATAACAGGCATGATAGAGGAGGTTAAATCATCTGGTAAGCTCAAAGGAGGGATTAATTCTACATTTTTAGCACTGATACCTAAGAAGAAGGATCCTCGGTGTTTTGAGGATTTTAGACCAGTATCGCTATGCAACACCCTCTACAATATTGTATATAAGTTGTTGGTGGAAAGGTTTAAAGGGGTCCTCGCTAATTTTTTCACACCCGAATAGTTGGGTTTATTACCGGGCAGGAGCATTCACGACGTGGTCGAAGTAACACAAGAGACCATGCACTCTATAAAATCGAAGAAACTTAAAGTGGGGATAATTAAAGTTGATCTAAGCAAATCCTATGATAGAGTTGATTGGGGATTTCTAAAATTGATTATCCATAAGATCGGGATGACCTGTGACTCAGTTGACTAGATTATGGGATGCATAACTTCTTCTTCCATGTCTGTAATCATTAATGGAACTGCGTCGAATTTTTTCATACCAGGGAGAGGGCTAAGGTAGGGATGTGCACTCTCTCCTTTTTTGTTCATCCTTGTGATTTATGCTTTTAGTTTAAATATAAAGAGTGTTGTGGTTTCAGGAGACTTCAAAGGGATAAAAATTTCTAGCAAGGGGGACATATCACATAATTTTTTTTGTTGACGATGTCCTTATCTTTGGGATTTTGATTAAAAGCATTTGGGAGGCTCTCAGATTCATCTTCAAAAACTTCTGCATTGTGTTGGGTATGGAGGCAAATAGTGGGAAATCTTGTTTCTACCATTCAGAAGGATCTATGGAGTTTATCAATTACATTCAAAACATGTTTCATTTCTGAGTGTCCAATATAGAGGAAGGGAACACTTACCTTGGTTCCATCTGCGGGCTACTAGATATTCTACAAGTGATTGGTCGTGGATTTTGGACAGATTCCAGCGAAGAATAAATACTTTGTCCAGCAAGTGGTTGTCTAAGGGAGGTCGAATGGTCTTAACATAGGTAGTATTACAATAGTATATTATATATTGGGCACATTTATTCTGTATTCCTTGAAATATCATAAACAAAATTCAAGGTTACATGGCGTAATTTATCTGGAATGGTGGTTTAGGGAAAGGATCATATCATTTGGAAAAATGGGATAAGATTGTGATGCCTAAGGCTTTGGGGTCTGGGGGGTTATTGAACTGGAAACTTTCGGAAAGGATCTCATGATGAAGTCCCTTTGGAGGACTCTCAACTCTCTAGGCCTCTGGAAAGACATTATGGATTACAAATACTACAATCAAAAATCGGTGGAAGATATTTACATGGGAGATAATCTACAACAGCAGAAAGGATCGCCGATCTGGACAGGTTTTAGGAAATTATGGCCATAGTTTAAATTCAAACTTCAGTGGCAACTTGGAAATGGTGGTCATATCAAAATTGGTCAAACTGGGTTGGGAGGATTAGACCATGTCACTCATATCACGTGGGAATTGTTATATTTTCTTCATAGAAAAGGCATCTTCCTTTATAGTCAAATTATGGAATGGAAAGGGTAAATCCCGCATTGGCTTTCAGCAAGACAACTGGGAATACCAGAAGCACTGGTTAATGACTGTAACAATTATTGTGATTTTTTAAGAAGCTTGAGACTTTATAGAAACAATTAGGGGGACCGAGTTAGGTGGGGGGGAGGAGGGAATCAACAAAGGCCAGATTGTCATAAGTGATTTATATAATACCATGATGAAAGATAAAGTGGAGGCGGGGAACCCATGTTGGATACAAGATCTGTGGAAATCTAAAGTTGAAACAAAAAAAATTATCTTCTACTGGCTGGTGTAGCAAGATAAAAACCTTACATGGAATAAATTACAAGGGAGAGGGATTAATGGTCCAAGAATATGCAGACTCCATTGGAAAGAAACAGAAGATAACAAACATCTATTTTATGCTTGTCCTTTTACCAGGATGGTCCTCCAAAATATTTGTAGGAAATTTAAATTCGAGTTGCCTTCATATGACAATGTTGAAAGTTGATTCTTATGGTGAGCAGGGAAAGGTAAGTTTTTAAAGAATTTTCCCATTATTTATCATTGGAACTTATGGTGCTGCAGAAATAGGTGGATTTTAGAAGAAAATTCCAGTTCGCCGAGAGGGTTAGTAATCAAGTGCTACCTTCTTGGGTTAACCTGCGTGTAATAGAAAAAACTCCTCCAGATTTGTCAATTAGAGATCGACCGCACGAAATCAATTAGCCAACTGGGTTTTTTTATGGGGTTACACAAAATCACAGGTGTGGATGTGGTGCATGGTTGATGATCACTCTAACTTCCATTATAAGATACACTGGTATGGTGGAATATGAACTAACATGAGGGTAGAAGATTTGACACTTTGGGGACTGATGTGGTTTGCACACCACCTATGCATTGACATATTCTCTATTTATGGGGATTCACAAGTTCCAATCGACCATCTGAATAAAGGCTTGGCTCTAAATATTGAAATCCTAACAACATGGATGGGACGTATAGAGATCATGCGCAAAAAGTTCGCATCCATTACTTTTGGCTACATCTACAGAGAAAAGAATACACAGGCCAACAGGTTGTCTAAAAAGGGCTTAATAGGGAGATAAGGAGAAATTCACTATGAGTTGTTTGAAGCTTCAAGAAATGGAGCAAATGGTTTGGTTATTTTTTTCTAAATCCTCTGTTTTTTGCAGGATACTGAAGAGGTCTAAGGGAAGGTAATGGATGTTACGGATCCATGTTTTTTTGGGCCAAACTGCGGCCATATGTTACATTTTGAAAACCATTTTTTAGGACATTGGTTCATAGAGGAAAGATCTTTAAGATCCGGGGATAGAAGAATCTCAGTCATGAATGGACTTCCTAGACACTTTTTGATACATTGTTGTTTTTTTGTAATGGACAATGAAATTACTGGAGGATTTTATTTTTGATTAGAAACATAATACTGTAAGGGATAAGAAGGAGAAGCTAGATGTTTTTTTTTTGTTTTAGCCGATGTAACTATTTCTAAAAGAATACTTAAGACATATGTGCTGGTACTTAATATAAACCAGTTGTTTTTTCTACTGAAAAAAAAAAAACCCTCAATGAACAGTTCAATATGAAACAAAAACATAAAGGAACAATTACGAATTGTATTATAAAGTATAAAATTGTGACTGTATAAGTTTATAGGAAAATTTCTAAGTAAATTGATCTAAAACAAGGATACTATTCAAAACTATGTTGGATACATTGCTAAGTTGAGTTCTGAATTATAACATGAAAGGTTGAAGGATTATAATATTTTTATATATGTGTCTTTACCATTTGTTGAATCAAATGATTATTTCTTCCATTAACTAATTTTAATTTATACATTCATTGTAATTTCTCTTTATGATTGGTATTTGGAAACACCGAAGTTATACACATCAATTTTATCAATGAGCTTGTAATTTCTGTAATACTCAGGATCCAAGTACCCCCTTAAGCTCATGTGCAGATGTGAGATAGGTCTGTTTTTGCTAGACGTGATAGCCCAAAATTTGAAACCTTGGGATTCAATTTACTATCTAAGTAAAATTTTTGTGGACTTCACATCTCTGTGATATATTGGAGCGAATGCAGCTAAATGGAGATAAGCCAATGATTCTGCTGTGTGGAGAGAAATATCCAAGCACGTTCTCTTGTAGAGGAACTTTCCCTCGAAGTTTATGTGGAGATGATCGAATAAGGTCCCGTCGGGAATGTATTCATACACCAGGAGGTATTCTTTCTCATCAACACAACATCCCAACAATCGAACTGCTCATCAACACAGCAACCCAACAATCGAACCAAATTTCTAGCCAAACAATCAAACCAAATTTCTATGGTTCACCTCTAAATTTTTTTACTAACTTTCTAAGTGCATCCATTTTTATCATTAAGATCAATTAGCTTCTCCTCCTTGTCTTAAGGATAAACTACAATAGTTGGTTTAAAAATTAGACCAAATCTTAATTATGTGATTAATCCGAAAGATATTCAAATATTTGCTAATTTTAATTACAACAATAAAATATTCTGTACTATTTTAAAAAAAATTGAAATAAGTATTTGTTGATTTAAATTATAGCAATAAAATATTAAATTTAGGTAAATCTTAAATTTAGACACATCTTGCCTGCACAACATTTTTTATAAGTGGACATAGTGTTGAACAATTTACAAAGTCCAGAACATGAAAAAATTGACCATATTTATTTTGATTGAGAAATCTGACTGGTGAACAACTATGTTTGATAGATTTTGGACTGGCAAATAGTAAAATCAAACTCAAAGTCAAAATAAATTTGGAAAAATACTTGTAGAGATGGACATGACCTATTTGGTTCATATAGTATAATAATAATACCAGAAAAAACTATTATATTCTATGAAGATTTGAAATTTCAATACTGACGCCCAATCAGAGCCCCTCCATTACTTTTCCACAACAGATAGGATCAAAACACACAGATACATCTGAAAATTCAAAGTTTAACCAAATTGGATTAGTTCAATGTATTAGAAACCATTCCATTTATTAGAATACACATAGGCTCAGTTTGATCTACTTATTTTTTGTGCAGTTTCCTTGTACACGATCCCAAATATAGTCTCCAATACAAATTTTCTGGAATACATTAAATTAGGTGAGCAAGAATATTTCTGGTCAGAATCTTCCTGACTTTTACAACTATGAAGTGTAACTCCACTCCAAAGTTCCACTGAGTCGCACAATCTGCCTCACTTTTACACAAGGCTCTAATGGTGCACTGTAACTCCACTCCATAGCTCCACTCAGTCGCAGGCAAAGTCCTGTTGAAATTGAGAACACTCGTGTAAGCACTGCCCCCACAGGGGTGTACCCATATTCCACGAGAAGTGGTAGAACTACCTACTTTAAATATGTTGTTAATGATATCATTTTTCCAGGTCATGGCTGCCCGAATATTATTAATATATGTATTAGAGGTTGTATATCATCAAGTGGAAGAGAGATTGGTAGAGGTTAGAAAGTTAGTTAGGCAGTTAGCTTGAAGGAGGTTGTAGATGAATGGCCTAAAACATTTAGGTCGTCTAACATTTGTTTTGATGGAGATTTGTTTTCAAAGAGGAATGCCTTACGGCGTAATAAATAATCTTACATAAAATTTGCTTAGCTCATGCCTTAGGCGTTTTGTTTGCAACATATGGTGCAGTTGCTAGTAATTATTTTTTATCTTATTTTACTTTTTAATTTAATTTGTACTTTATGTATAGAAATGTTTTTATATATATATAATTTGATCCCGTCAAATTTTTTTTAGATAGCATAACATAACATACCAATAAACAACATCTCTTCCACATTTGGTTTGAGAGTGTTTATTGGCCCTACAACATAATAGAATTAAATTAAAAAATTAAATATCCATCAAATATTTTGATTCTAAAATGAGAGATGGTTTTTTGGCATGTGGTATTGATAATCATGATATTGGCCTATGGTATTGTAACAAAGCAATCTCAATATCCATGGTTAAAAATATTGTTATATTGTAAGTTTATTGTAAGTATTAACATTTTTAAATATTTATTAATAAAATTTAAAGATGATTATAGAATCATTATTTTAATTGCACAGAGAAAAGATGTATAGCCATTAGTTGTACTTTAACAAAGATTGTATGTCAACATATTTTAAATAATTTATAAAATTTTAATTTTAATTTAATTTTATAAAAAAAATTAACTTAAATCTAAAAACACAAATGTATGAGGAGATGTAATGGTGTAAAATATTAATTTTATATCCATATTTAAATAAAGTTAATAAAATCATAAAAAAATAAACTTATAATAAACTTACAATATAATGAGATCCTTTACCACTAATATTCATCCTGATTTTACTTGATTTTAATTTATTAAAGAACAAACAAAAATTGATAAATATAAAGTAAAAATCCATGAGCTCTAACAAAACAATGGGAAAAAACTAATACATTAAATAAATATAAAGTACAAAACCATGGGCTATAACCAAACAATGACAATAAGTCAAAAGCTACTTTAACACAATTAAATCCAAAGACTAAAAATGAATGGTTTAGTAAGATATAGGCTCAAGTAAAATTTATTTATGATATTTAATCTATTAGAAATAAAAAAATTCATAATTTCATAATATTTTAAAAATCAGTTAAGATTAATATTAATGTGGGATATTTTAAACTACATGAAATCACAATTTTGTTAGAAATTGTATGAGTATATTTTAGTCAAAAATACATTTTTTTTATTAGTTAGACTATGTCCAATTAAGTTTAAGATAATAACTAATCCATATTAATTTACAAATTTAAATTAAAAATATAAATTTTAAATTTAAAAAATAACAAATAATATTTATTATATTTTTATTTTTCAAAATTTTCAACTTAAAGTAATATTAATATATTATAATTTATATAAATTTATAAAAATATTTAGCAAAAAACTGTAACATCCATAGACCCACACATTTACCTCTTTCTTTCTTAAAATATTATTAAGATGAAATAAATTCATGATTTTCTATAAATCAGATAGTTATGGTTCGGTATGGTGAAACTAGCAAAAAAAAGTAACTGTTTTATTTTACATGAAGAGACAATCTTGAGGAAGGTAGGCAGATGCGCATAGGGCCTGCGGGTTTTTCTTTTTCGTGAAGAGTTCTATTGCCATAAAGAGGGTTTGTGCTTCATTAATACGGTTCACGTAGGTGACTGGGTGGGTGATTCAAAATCATCAAATGGACCATCTAACTTCCTCATTGATCAAATAGATCAACTAAGTGTAAATTAACTAAGTGGGCCTAACGAAAGGTTGTGGAGTAACTACATTTGTTTTAATGGCCGAAATTCCATTTTCTTTGGAGAAAATATAGCATGGTTGAAACTTGTGAAAGGAAAATGTGAAAGAGAACCAAGCTTATGTTGTTCAAATAGAGGATTTTCTTAAAAAGATAAATATCTTTTTTTTATTAAAAAGAATTTTAAAATATATATGAAATGTTTGTTATCTTTCTAAAAAAATTACTTGTGTGTGAAAAATTATAAGAATCTAGATTTTTTTTTGAAAATATTTACTTGATTCTTGTGTATTGAAAGAGAAATTAATCTTCTTTTAATTTTGGAAAGATAAGTTATAACATTAATCTACTTAAGAATTTACACAGTTATTTAGATAGTAGTTAATCACCATTACTATAAGATAAGATAAGATAAGATAAGGAGTTTTCACCAAAAGAACTCTTGAAATTTTGTGCATAGGGAGAACTTATGCTAAGTTTTCTTAGTAAATAAAATATATTACTATTTGTAGATAAAGATTGACATTATGTTAACATTTTAGAAAGATGTAAGTATATATGTATCTTATGTAAGAAAATATAGAATGCTTTTTATTTTTTCTAAAAGAGATTTTGTACAGGGGTATGAAATGATAAGGAAATCCAAGTTATTTTCTTGAAAATCAATATAGATTAAAAAGGGTAATTCTTGAAGGTATTTCATGGGTTGGGAGATAAGTTAATGAGTTTCTTGGAGGAAAGTCATGAAAAACCCATAATAGTTTTCTCATAATTGTTTCTTTGGGAAAGATCATGTTGAAGCTTGTGTGAAAAGAATAGTAAATATTATGTTGTTTTATATATGTTGCTCTTACTTGAAAATAATAACTTCTTGAAAGGAGTGCATGTGGACTTCTTGATTTGGATGTATACAAGGTTAAGCTAACCTTCATATTGATTTCTCGTATTATGCATAAAAGAAGATTATCTATGATAATTTCTTGAAAGGGAAACATAAGAAGCTTTCAAATATAAAGACAAAAAAACTAGGTTATGATAACCTCCTGATGCAAATGAAGTATGCATTCCTTTACATGAAAGGAATAGTTAATGATGGTAGAGTTCTAAGAAGGGAATATTGTGTTGCCTAGGTTAAAGAAGGGTTATTATGATAAGCTCTTGCATGCACAAAGAATAACCATTATGTTATAGAGGTGTGTACTTTGCATGGATAAAAGAAATAACATTAAAAAAAAATTACTTCTAAGTTCAAAGAAAAAATGTGGTGTGAGAAAGATCTATCAGCTAAAAGAAAAAAATTAATATAGCCAAGATTAGAATGAGCTCCATAGTGAAACAGGTCGTTGGATAGTTCCTAAAACACCATGGATGGAAAGAATCTACCATCTCTGTGAGAATACGAACATCCAGGATGAAAATCACTTCCTCTTATAGTGCCCCGTGTACAACCAAATTAGAGTTCAATTTCATAATCTTTGTTGCAATATTGACCTTCCTAGCCTTTTAAGATGTCAAAATTATAGTGAGCCCGGGAGGCTTCTCTCCAAGCTTTTTGAGCATAGGAATAAAATCTTAAATCAAATTAAATAACTCTTTTCTTTAGGTTCGATAGACCAAATATTGCTCTCAGTGGACGTTAACCATCATCATCATCATCATCATAAAATATTATTTGTTACAATACCATGAGCCAATACCATGGCTCATCAATACCACATGCCCAAAAACTATCTCTCATTTCACACTCAAAATAGTTTATAAATAGTTTATTTGATTTAATTTTATAACATATTTTTATTAAATTTCAAAGAAAAAATATTATAATTAATTTTGAGATATATCGACATCTCTATGAGATGAAAATCTATAAGATACAAATAGTATCTATAAATTAAGATCTATCTCACCATATAAATTAACCATGGATATTCACCACCACTTTACCCTGGATATTATTAACCATACAATACCATGAGCCAATACCATATACCACATGCCCAAAACCATCTCTCATTTCACAATCAAAATAATGCTTACAATTAACAAGACTTAACAATGGATACTCACCACACCTTACCGTGGATATTATTAATCATAGGGCCAATACCATGACTCATCAATACCACATGTTCAAAATTCATCTCTCATTTCACAATCAAAATATTTTATAAATGTTATTTTTTAATTTAATTTTATTAACTTTTAGGGTCAAAAGTCATCCCAGTATGGAAGAGTTGTAATGTCCACTTATATTAGGTTAACAAAATATTTTTTCCTATTGAAATTACATAAAAATAAAAAATAAAATTATTAATTAAAATATTCTCACTCAGTGAAATTATATAAAAGCATAAAATAAACTAAAAAATAAAATTAATAATTAAACCAACCTAGATCAATTTTAACTCCGGATCTATAAGTCTTAGAGGGATCAAATTTCTTGAGGTGCAAACCTTTTTTCAAGTTTTGCACTCAGAAAAGAGGTTTGCACCTTGAGAGATTTGATCCCTCTAGGCTCTTGATATATCCTGAGTTAAGATGGATCTAGGCTCGTCTAGGAAATATTTTCGAAGTACATGGTTCATCAACCATAAACTAAATCTCACATTCCCCCACATAGTTGATTGGATTGAATGTCCACTAACTTAATTTGAATGATAACTTGACCAAATCAAATTTATCCAAAGCATAATAACCCATTAATGTCCACTAATTTAATTTCAATAATATGAGTAAAACCATTGATTATCACGAATAACTTGACCAACCAGTTATTGTCCACTAATTTAATTTGAATAGTATAAATAAACCATGAGTTGTCCCCCAAAAATCATAGATAACTTAAAACCATGAGTTTTCCCCCAAAAATCATAGATAACTTAACCCAATCAAAATTACCCAAAACATGAATAGTATAAATAAAACCATGAGTTGTCCCCCAAAATCATGGATAACTTAACCCAATCAAAATTGCCGAAAACATAATAACTAGTTATAGTTACCCAAAACACAATAGCTAGTTATAGTAGAGTGTTATTTAATTTTTTATAAAACCACCTTATCATTGAGAAAGATACCATATTTGGTCGTGTTTTGAAAAGGGGAGAAAGACACCATACTCAGCAGTGTTCGTAGACACGGCTACCACGCTCAACGGTGTCTTGAAAAGGGTATTGAGATATGGCCTGGCCATGAGTTGATTATTTCGAATGAGACTGAGACTGATGTAGATGAAGATGATATTGTAATGGCTGCTTCTGATGAAGATACAGAAGTTGAGACTGATGTCTACGAAAATGATGAAGAGGATGACATTTCTACTGCTGAAGCTAGAAGAGGAGAAGATATTCAAGGAATTCAATGGGAGAGGATCACAAACCTCACAAGGAAGAAATCAAGAGAATATAGGATGAAGGGATATGAAAATATGAGGGATGTTCCTCAATATCAACTTGGAATGGATCAACTAGATAAGATTTGTGTAGATACCAAGAAAGTTGGGAATTTTTACGAAGATCAGTGAAGACGACCTATTCACACTTTCATCTAAGGGAATTGATGGGGGCAACATCAAAGCACGATGCATATCTTTCATCGGATTATTCTATTATCCACTGTTCTAGTCGTTTCATCTGAAAACCATCCAGAGGCTTCCCTGGCTAGTTTCAAACTAGTCCAGATTACAAGCATGGCTTCCAAAGATAATTTTCTTGTGGTTGGAGGGTACAGGGGAGAGCTTATCTGTAAGTATTTGGGTATAAAAGATGTCAGTTATTGTTTGAATATCTCTGAAAATGAGGTTGGCGACATTGCAATTATGAATTTGGTATAGATCTACCAAAGTGGCACTTTAGAAGGGTGGAACTTTCGACTGCCATTACATTTTGAGAATGAAATAAACTTCATTAAATAGCTCAATCATTTTTTCTTCATTCTGTCTTGTGAAATTTCATGTTCAGGTAATGGTGACACTTATCCTGGACAGAACTACCATCACATTTTTCATGAAAGTTTGAAGATGGTAGGGGTTAAAATAAACTTGTTGCATTTGAAGTAGCTCTCAAGAGTGGAGGCTTTAAGGCCATTGTAATATTTAATTTTAAATATTCTAGATATTCTAGTAGGATTACAACACTTTGATGGGAAGGTATATGGATTTTTTTCTCTTATGTGAAAAAAAATTAAATCATAAAAGTTTATTTTAGGTAATTTTTTTTTTTGTAAGCTTAGGTGGTACCTTCTATTTTTATGTTTATAAAATTGGGCAAAAGATACAAAACTAGACCTCAACTTGCCTGCAGGAAACCAGGTATTTTGGCCATCGGAGTTCAAAATAAGTCAACCAGAACATAAAAAGTCTTAACAACCTATACCATATCTGTCGGTACTGGATATCCAAGTCTAAAGACCGTATCATATACAAAAAGGATGCAACATAAGAGCAATAAAGTCTTAATCCTCCTCGGATTCAATAGGCGCTGGATCTTTGGCTAAAGCTCCTGGTAATTCTACTGAAACCTATTGCATTGCCTTAATTTCCTTCTCTAGTCTTCCAAGCCTCGCATATTGATGCAACTGACGTAAATTAATTTCCTGAATATTCCTATTGATATCAGCCAGGGTCGATTCCAACTTTGTTTCTGCTATAGACATAACAACCTTGGCTAACAGGCATTTAATTAACCAATAGGTTCATACAGATTGTTGAAACAGAGAATTTCGACCCCGAGTGTGCCCAGGGTCTGGAATAATAGTCTGCATATCCTCTAAAGCCATGTCATCCTCCAAATATATGTTATCAAGAATCTCAGATTCCCATCTATAAATTTGGTCACGAACTGAATTAGAGATGTTAGTCATGAAAGTTTGAACCAGTGGCTCAAGGTGTTTATGCACCGACTTCCTTCCTCTTTTCTGGTGCGTTTCAGAAGAGGGTTGCTTGTCTTTTCCCCCAGTAGGCTTTCTGTCTCGTTTAACCATTTTAGAGAAACTTGAGAAATCTGTTAAAACTTACAGCTAGACAAAAATACGAGTCAACTTCATAGATAGCATAGAAGGCAGAGCACAAAGAACAGCTCCATCTCCCAGGTCAGTGACGAAGAAGAAGGTAAGAGGTAAACAACAAGAGCGAACACGAGAACAGCTGAACAAGTCCAGAAAAGGCTGAAGAGCAGCCTGCTGATTGGAAACCCTAACAAGGACCCGGAAATCATAACGAAAATAGAAACCTAGAAGGGTAAAAGGCCAATTCAAAATCCAAATTACAGAAGTAGGATGGTAAAAAGAACCAGAGCTACCGACAAGAATTTTCATGCAAGTTCCAAAGAGCCCCCAGAAGAGAGCAAGGTGAAAAGAAATTGCCCAATTTAGATACTGTAAAAGGAAAAAATTAACAAAGGGGCCATTACCTCTAAATCCTGACACCCAAACCAAGGTACAATAATCCTGAAAAACAATAGGGAAATTCAGAGTAGCCAAACCACGAAAATCCCTAACAGTTTGCATGCAAAAGGCCGATAGGCCTCGAAAGTAAACCAGGCACAGAGCGGTCATACCATTAACTCCCACACACAAATTAAGACATAACACCGACTAAGAAGCCCAATGCTATGATGCAGCAAGCCCAACAATGGGGATAACACATATCCCATAATTCGATAGATGCCAGGGTCAGGGGAAAAGAACAAAGACATAAATAGACTAGCAGGCATAACAATGCAAGACATAAAAAAATCTAGTTGAAGAAAAAGGATGCTGCAACCAACTTCCTGAATCAACGACCATACTGACATTCCCACAAATCTTCTAAGAAAACCATGAGAAAAATATAGAAACAAGAGTAGAACAGAGTCGAGAGCTGAAAGGTAAAAAGCGGAGATACATACCATGACTAAGCTTTCTCCATCACCCTAAAACTCTTCCGGCCAGATCCGCTACATATACTATCAACCTCGAGAGCCAAATTTAGAGCGAAAAAACAGAAAATGAAATGGCAAACACCCTTACCTGCCTTTACCCCGCACTGACGACACTTTTTCCAAAACCTGACTGACAGCCTAGCTGGCCGATCCATCTGGAGCCTCCGGTAAGTGCGGTTCATTTATGATGGTGGGTGCCAGACATCCCATCGACCATTACCTCCCAGCGGTTGCATGCGGCCACCACGTGGTAGGCGTACTCCACCCACATAATCAGAGTCGAGCTCATCACCATTGTTAGGCTCGGTCCTATGACTTCCACACCCCGATCGAGGATATTTTAGGTAAACTTTTTTGGTTTCAAATTGTAAAATTGTTAAGATAATTTTTTATTCAGGTGAAATCTGTTTTATATATATATATATATATATATATATATATATATATTGGCTTCAATTTATATATTTTTTTAAAAAATATATATATTTTAAAGCATTAAATTTGAATAGAAATTAATAATGTAATATTAATAATTATATAATGTTGATTTAATTAATATTTATCATTGTAAATTACATCAAATAAATTAATATTTCATGAAAACATATTTAAATGGTTATTTATGTAAATAATTATTTTAAATAATTATAAAAATTCAATTTTGCATGAACTTATGTATCGCAAATTTTTTACTATAATTATAATAATAATAACTTAAAAAAGCAACACAATCTTCCATGTTCTCTTTAGTCATTCTTAGTGCAATAAACTAGTTTGACCCAAGTAATAAAAAAAAAGTTTAATTTGTTAGACATTTTTTTAGATAAAAGAAAATCATAATACAATGGGCCATCTAGGATTTTGATTATATTATATGGGCCAATATTGTGGATTATCAAAACCATGGATTAATTATTTTGTTACAATACCATGGACCAATACCATCGATTATCAATACCACATGTCGAAAAACCATAACATATTTCATAATCAAAATATTTTATAAATATTTTAATTAATTTAACTATACGATATGTTTTTATCGAGAAGTAAAAGTTGGGAATCGCTCTGCTAGGGTTTCGTTAGATCGAACGAAATACTCTACGCTTTCAGGTCTCTACTCTACCCAACCGTGCGCTATGTCTATAGGGCTCTGCTCCTATCCACGCCCGGGTGGAAGGCCACATATCAAGCCCCCCACCGCGGCGAGAGGGGCCACAATCCTACCACGACACAGCAAACCAAAATCCATTCATGCAAGGACATTCGCCAACCGGATCGAATGGCTTCTCCTCGGCTACAGAAACTTCAGTTATGGGGGCACAATGACAAGCAAAGGAGGGTAAAATTCGCTGCCTTCATAAGGCAGTTGTCAACCCTAAATTTTTCATCCTGAATAACCGCGTGGAAAAATCTTGACAGTATATGAAATATCATGCCATGATCTGTAAGTTTTTGGGGAGCTAGCCACTAGAACATGAAATTATGGATTGGATCCAGAACAAAGTGGTCCCCTAAAGGAAATATCTAGCTCTGAATCAGGACCAAAGGGTTCTTTACTGTGATCTAGGACCGTAAGTGGATCTTCTAAAATGGCCCATACTTTATGGGAAGTGCAAGCCTCTTCATTCGCTATTGGGAGGAATGCTACAACCCAGACAAAGAAGAGTTCATCGCAGCCCCCATTTTTGTGGGACTCTACTCCATCCCGATTATTTCTGGGAGCCAGATATCCTAGAAGGAATCGAGAACTCAATATGAGTGTTTTTTAAAACCTCAGAAATCACTAAATACCGAAGGCATGTGACTTACGCCCGGAGCTGTGTCCATATGAACATATCACACCTCTGTTAGAATCCATCGACCTAATCTACCATGAATCTACATGGACCCGACCGCTGGACTATGAGCACATCCCCTTCAAATGCCACAGGTGCCATGAGTATGGCCATCTCTTTCGTGAGTGCCTGTTAACTGTAGCCGAAGATGCTCGTGAAGTTGCGATGGCCAAGGACGGTGATGGCTTTCAATCAGTTCAAGGGCGTCGATCCAAGAAAACTCGGCCTCCGCAGCCCAATCCTCTTAACCACATGGGATCCCAACTGCATGGCTACCCTAAATAGCATGCCCATCCCCAATCACTTCAAGCCCTGGCCTCCCCCCTAAAATCGGTGCCTCATGAATCAAATAATTATTTTGAAGTGCTGGCCGATGAAATTGTGGCCCTCATTCCTCCCCCACCCTCTTCTCAAGCCCTCCCCTCTTCTTTCGAGGGCGATCCGAAATATATGCACATAGATAATCTACTCTCCACCGGTGGGGATAAGCTCTCCTCCAAAAGAAATATCCCAGAACACATTGAATCACATTGACGAATACAGGAGATCCGAAGGAAAATGAGAAATATCCTAGAAGTTGAGGAGCGACAAAACAGGCTTGGAGTAGAGGAGAAAAAGTTGTCATCAAAGATATTTTAGGTAACCAACTGAACCATTTTGGCACCCTCTTTAATCAATGGGAAGTTGATTTTGGATGAGCGAAATCAGATCTCCATAATATGGGAACATAGGGGAATCCCTTTAGCATCATAATCCAAGACCCTGGAGGAAAGGAGAAGATCAAGAAGTGTCGCAAATCCACCAAAGAGCTTATTCGTGAAGCAGGATAACTTTTGCTAAACTCAGGACAGATGGGACAATTGATGGATTTCTTTCCTAGATCCATCGCTCCTTCCTCATGAAGATCATGTCATGGAATATTAGGGGATCATCAGCACGAGGAAGATCTGATCCCTTAGAGGTAAAATAGGTAAGTACAAAAAAAAGGTAGTTATCTTGCAAGAGACAAAGGTGCCTATGAATAGTTAAGGAAAACAATGAGAGATGCTGGAGGAACAACCAAGCTATGACAATAGAAGCCACCAGATCTACAGGGGGTGTCGCAATTATTTAGGACCCACAGAGCATTATCTTGGAAGAATGGGTTGGCACCAAATTCATGTTGTTGGCCTCAATCCGATTGATAGGTGAGCACCAGTGGAGGAGCCTAACTGCTTTATATGGGTTGACCATGCCTTGTGACAGAGCGATATTCCTCATGCACTTGCAGCATCTCAGTAGGTCCTGGGCTAAGGAGGACTAGATCTTGGGAGGCGGTTTCAATTTGATCTGTAATCTGGAAGAAAAGCGTGGGGGTGTCCGTCATTTAGACCCAACCTTGCATGCCTTCAACAACACTATAGAGAAACTCTGCCTCATGGATGTCATCCCCCACCAAGGAATTCACACTTGGAACAATCGTCGGGGGGGAGAGAACCACATTGCCTTTAGGTTGGACAAGTTTCTATTCTCAGAGCACCTTATTATGACCGATCCCCGCCTCTCCTATCAGATCCTCCCCTCCATCGGCTCAGTTCACTGGCCCATCAGTGTGAAACTATATGCATCTGCCCCTCCCCCCCCCCTCTTGAGAATTTGGAGAGCTGGTGATTAATACAAAAATTATCTTCTTGATAATTACTTGTGAGCTTACTTATGTATTCTCTTCTTTAGCTTAGTTAATATTTCGTCAAGTCAATTATCAAAGTACTCAGTCAAATGTAGAGACAGAATTATTTTCTCTTTGCAATTACTTGTAGTTAGGAAGGTAAATCTCAGATTTACCTTCCTCAGTTGCTTCTACTTTAAGACTGCTTTATCTTCCTGATCATTGTCTCAAATTATTCTTTCAATACAGCTACCCTTAACTTTTTATTTCAAAACCTTTTCTCAGTTCTGGTATTACAAAAAAATATGTGGTACAATACTGATATATCTGCATGCTAACTGAAAAAATCCCAATTTGATACCCTGTATAATACTCCTAAAATATGCACTTTATACACAAAGAAGTCTGCATTGTTTTCCACACTGATTCACCCTTGAGATGTGAACTTAACCCTACCTTAGATATGCACTTTTCCTTGCCTATAATCCGCACTTTTGCTCCTCTTCAATCCACATAGAAAAATACGCATTCTAATTTAGAGATCACTGAATTTTTTTTTCCTTCAAGCATCCGCATTTGATTGAACCAATCTATAATTCTTGTCTCAAAATCCGCAAACTGTCTCTTTAATTGCTGAGAAAAACATATCCTCAAATGGGCCGTAGAGAAGGTATTTATAGAGACAGTCTAACTATCTTTAGGCCGACGAGCCAACAAGATAGAGGGCTGAATTCATAGTTTATTATAAGCTGACATGAAGGATAGTTAATCCAGTGTGTATAAGTGTTGGCAATATGATGCAGAGTGTTGTCCTTGATGGCAACCCACTTGATGAAGATGATGGCAACCTACTTGACGAAGTTGTTCTTGACTTGATGAACTTGTTAAATGATGTAAATCTGATGTATCTACAATGAGTACAGAAGGTAATGATGGAAGGAATTTCAGTATGTGCCAGAACATGATGAAAAGAGTATGTCTCAAGGCATACGCGGATTTGTCTAGACGAAGTAGCGTATGCACGCGGGAAATAACGTGCCAAGTCGCGTATGGGAAAAAGTGCTCTAAATTTGTAAAACCAGGGGTAACTACCATTGTATTGACCCATTGTATTGAATGATGGTTCGCCTATATGATCCCGTCCAGGAATACCATTGGAAGTTATGTGGTTTTGACTCATGGTATTGATGAGGGTAACCCTATATAAGGAGAAGAAAATCATTGTGCAAAAAGTGTGCATGTGTCTGGGCTTTGATGAATACTTCACTCTGAAGTATATCTGTATGGTTGAACCCTGTTCCTAATTGATAGATCTGAATCTATGATGCACCTATGAACATGATGAAGGCTCAAGATCTCTAGATCTAAAAATGGTGAATATCAAAGATGATCTGAAAAGAAGTGAAGAAGACCTGGCGCAATCCTGTTGAAGAGATTGAAGAAATATGGGTAAGTTCATAGATCTGGTCTGTACTGCAAAGTTTATCTTTTATAGATCTATACGCAGGTTCATTTGATGAAAAGCACGTGTATGCGCGGGTCTGTGGAAGGAAAAGTGCGTATGCGCAGTTATGGTTTTTCCCTGGAAAATGCACTAAAGTATACGCGGGTTCATCTTCTGGAAAACACGTATATACGCGGGTCTGATTAAATAAAAGCGCATATGATTTCTGATCTAATGGTTGCTGAAGGTTGAATGTGTTTCTGAATATCTATTCTGAAGTCTGGGTTATATTTGATATTCTGGTTACAGTGGTCTCACTGTTCTGTTTGAAGCAATGAGCAAGGTATGATTGTTGATAAGTGAAGGGTTGTGTTGAAGCTGTTTGATCCAGTTTGAAAATTGATGAAACATGGTCTGCAGTGGTGCTGAGGGTCGAAGCTTTTAGTCAGGGTGTTGTAGCTCCCTTCCAGGAGAGGCTGGTAAACGAGTTCAGGTGGTCGTAGCTCCCTTCCAGGAGAGGTTGGTAAACGAGAGCAGGGGGTTGTAGCTCCCTTCCAGGATAGGCTGGTAAACGAGAGAAGGTTGTAGCCTTATGCAGGTGGAGTGCCTACATCTTGGTTTCGTCTGCACACGGTACATGATTGTAAGTTTTCTTAATAATAAATTTTGAAGGCTAAAACGACGGCAGTGGTTTCTCTAGAATTGGGTTTCCACCTAAAAATCTTGGTGTTCATGTGTATTGCATATGTGTGATGATTATTCTATTAAATTCACCAAGTAGCATTTACGCAGAAATATTTATGAATGAATAATTAGATCTGGTTATCTGAGTTAACATGCAGAGATCCGCGTATATCGCTAGTTGCCTTCGGTAAAGTAGCGTATGGGTTTTCAGAAAGGAAAAATAAAAAGTTTGATTGTGTGCACTAAATACTGATTCACCCCCCCCCCCCCTCTCAATATTTTTTCCAACAATTGGTATCAGAGCAGGTCCTTCTGAAAAGGCTTAGCTGCTAGAAGGAAGATCAAGAAATATGAGCTATCAATAAGGAACAACATCTATCAAGCCTCCGCTCTTCAATGGAAGCAATTTAATCTTCTGGAAAATGAGGATGAGATCCTTTCTTCAGTCTATGGGAGCAGATTTTTGGGCCATTGTTGAACAAGGATATCAATATCCAGCTGCTACACCAACAGATCCAACTGAAAGGAAGAATTATGAATCAAATGCAAAAGCGGTCAATGCTATAAGAGGAATTCTAACAGAATCAGAATTTTTCAAAGTCATGCAGCTGAATACAGCAAAAGAAATATGGGACAAAATCATTCTGAGTTATGAAGGTGATGCAAAGGTAAAAAGTGCAAAACTCCAAACTCTCAGAATTGAATATGAAAATTTCAAGATGCATAGTGATGAGATTATTGCTAGTTTCTTTTTACGTCTTGATGATGTTGTAAATCGTATGAAAAATCTGGGAGAAATAATAACCGAAATTACTTTGGTTGAGAAAATTTTGAGATCGCTAACGGCAAAATTTGAGTCAAAAGTCTCTGCTCTTGAAGAAAAACAAGATCTTCAAAATCTTACTGTGGTGCAACTTCATGGCATACTGACTGCATATGAAATTGGAAGAGGAGGACCATCTGAAGTCAAAGAAGTTATTTTTAGAGCTTCTACAAAAGGGAAAGAAGTACAAGAAGCAGAAGGATCAGGATATATTTCGGAAGAAGATGAGGCAAATTTTGTAAAGAAACTTCAACTTAGTACATGACGGTTTAGAGGTAAGATTCCTTTCAAATGTTTTAATTGTGGAAGAGTTGGTCATTATGCTGCTAAGTGTCCTCATAAAGAAACACCTACAAAAGGAAAGGAAGTAGCTAGAAATAAGAACCGGTCTAGCACTAGAAGAAGTTATTATACTCATGATGACAGTGACGGGGTATCTGATACTGAGGAAGAATGTGAACAAGATCCTAGACTTCTCATGGATTTTGAATCTAAAGAAGAAAATGATACTTTTGTGGATGCTCTAGAGGACAATGATTTTCTTGAAGAGAACAATCAACTCAAATTACGCTTAGAACAAAGCAGAATTCTCTTAGAAGAATACAAAATTCTCTTAGAAGAAAGGAAAATAACCATTGAGACTCTGGAAAAGCAGGTTGAAGAGGCAAAGAAACACAATGAGAAATTAGAATGTGAAGTGGTAAGTGTAAGAAAAGAATTTGAGAAAGCAAAGACTCTGAATTTCAGATTTGCTAAAGGATCTGAAACCTTAGATGAGATTATCAAGGTACAACATTCTCCTGTTATAAATACAGGTCTTGGATATACTGGAGAATCTTCTCAAACTTCAGCACCAAATTATCTAAAGGCAGTTACAGCTGGTTTACAAAATTCTGCCACTCAGCAAGGGAATAAAGAATCTTTACAGGTAAAGAATGATCATCTTAATGCAAGGAACACTAACAGGAATATCTTTCAAAGAAGCCCCAATAAACAGATAAATTCAAGTAGAAGATTTCATGATCGCAGAAATTTCTTCTTCAATGGACAATGTTTCTCATGTCAAAATTTTGGCCATAAAGTTGCTCAATGTGTTGCATATAAAACCATCATGACAAGAGAAGCATGAAAGAAAAGGGTTGATATTGAAACAAAGAAGAATACCTATAACAAATTTTCTCCTCTTCTAAATGAAGTTGAATGTGCTTATTGCAATAACTATGGGCATGAAGAACCTGAATGCAGGAGCAAATTTCAGCCAAAAGAGCATCTTCCTTCAAAATCCAAAATATGGAAAAAGAAGGAATCACAGGTTCAAAATTGTGGCATAGCGTTATTTTCGGAAGGTGAAGAAAATCAATGGTACATTGATAGTGGATGCTCGAGACACATGACAGGTGATAAACACAAACTTCGTGCATATAGTGCTCTAGAAAAGGAAAATAAAGTTACTTTTGGAAATGATACTCTTGTTGTAATTAAAGGAAAAGTGCATTTTTTTCTAAAGAAAAGGTGAAGGCTAATGATGTTATGTATGTGGATGGATTTAAGGCATAATATGTTAAGTGTAAGTCAAATGTGTGATGTTGAAGTTGTCTTTGGATTGAAAAGAATGTGTGGTTAGGAATAGCAGTCACAAGTAAAACAATTATAAAAGGAAAAAGAACTCCAAGCAGCCTATATGTATTGAAGAATTGCAAAGAACAATATTACTTAATTAAATCTTGAGAAAATTGGCTATGGCATAGAAGGTTGGGGCATCTACGCTTCTCTCAAATCAACAAATCAAGCAAACTTCATGTTGTTCGTGGTCTTCCCAATATTTCTCTACCTGAAAGTATCATATGAAAAATCCTGTCAATTCGGTAAGCAAACCAGAGTGCAATTCAATGCCAAGGAAGGATCGTCAAGTAGGCCTCTTGAACTCATTCATACTAACATATGTGGACCTATGAGGAAAAAGTCACCACGTGGTGAAGAATACTACATCTTATTCATTGATGCTTTTTCTAGAATGTGTTGGATTGGGTTGATCAAACACAAAGATGAAGCATTTGAAAAATTTCAGATTTTCAAAGCGGCGTTGAAAATGAATTAAGATCTAAAATTCAAATGTCTTGAATCTGATCGAGGAGGAGAATATACATCAAATGAATTCTTTGAATTTGTGAACAACATGGCATAAAGCCGATTTTACGTAGCAGGCACTCCACGAGCAAAATGGCGCTAAGCGAAGAATGAATAGAACAATTTAACCAAATGGCTAGAGCTGCCGTAACGATGATTTAGAACACTACGATATTTTGGGGAGAAGCGGCTACAATGACAAATATTCATATGAGCACATGTTCGGGTAAATAGTGACAAAACTCCATATGAACTCAGGTATGGTAATTCTCCCTGCAACCCAAACATTTAGATTTTGGAAGTAAATGCTATCAACAGCAATGATGAAAAGCTTGGAAGAGTTTAGACCTAAAGATCGAGATGAGGGGGGCTTTTCTTGGTTACTCATCTACAAGAAGAGCATACAAATGTTACAATAAAAGGCTTCGGAAGATTGTTGAATGTATTGATGTTGTTATTGATGAGTTTCCTGCAGCTCCTAAATAAGAAAAACACACAACAGATGAAGATGATGGTGACTTTTGTCCTTCTGCGTCAAATAGAAATGATATAGACAATGGATCCAATGAAGAACCAGAAGATGATTTATCTGAAAAGGTTGCATCCAGATATGTTCAAAAGAATCATCCCGAATCTCAAATTTTGGGAAATAAGGAATCAGGAGTACAAACAAGGAGGACTCTTGTGGGATCTTCGAGCTATCTGGCATTTCTATCCACAATTGAACCACACAATGTCAATCAAGCTAGCAAAGATGAATGCTGGGTTCAAACCATGAATGAAGAGCTTGATCAAATTGAAAAGAATCACACTTGGGAATTGGTACCAAGACCACATAACAAAAATGTGATTGGAACCAAATGGATATTCAATAACAAGTTAAATGAGAATGGGGACATTATAAGAAACAAAGCTAGACTAGTTTGCAAAGGGTATACTCAACAAGAAGGGATAGACTTTGAAGAAACTTTTGCTCCTGTAGCTAGACTTGAAGCCATAAGAATGTTTCTTGCTTTTTCAAGTTTTCAACAAATCAAAGTTTATCAAATGGATGTCAAATCTGCATTCCTCGATGATGATCTAGAAGAAGAAGTTTATATAGAACAACCGGAAGAGGATTCATTTTGGGAAATGATGAAAATCTTGTTTGTGAGCAAAAAAGGAACACATGCTAGGTCACCAAACAAGCTCAAGATCCATGGTATTATCGTCTTGACAAATATCTTCTATGAGATTTTCAAGGGAATACTGTGATAGTAACTTATACACAAGAAGTGAAAAGATAAACTATTGATTTTTTGATTTGTATATGTCGATGATATCATTTTTGGAAGTAATGAAGAATCTATGAGTCAGAAATTTGCTTCTGTCATGCAGCAAGAATTTGAAATTTCTTTACTTGGGGAACTAACATTTTTTCTTGGCTTACAAGTGCATCAAACTACAGAAGGTATGTTCTTATCTCAAGAAAAATACCTTAAGCAAATTCTGAAGAAGTATGGGATGGAAGAGTGCAAACCTATAAGTACACCAATGATAGCCGGATGTAATCTCAGTTCTCATGATGATTCTCCCACGGTGAATCAACCAGAATACAGATCTATGATAGGAATTCTTTTGTATCTCACTGGGACTAGACCAGATATTATGCATGCAGTTGGGATTGTTGGACGATTCCAAGACAATCCAAAATAATCTCATCTTCAGGCTGTCAAAAGAATATTCAAATATCTACAAGGAACTCAAGACTTTGGACTATGGTATCCAAATAATGCTCATCTTACTCTTCATGCTTACACTGATGCAGATTGGGCTGGAAATGTTGATGATCGGAAAATCACAAGTGGTGGTGCATTCTATATGGGGCCCCGGTTGGTATCTTGGTTCAGTAAGAAGCAAAGTTCTATTGCCTTATCTACAGCAGAAGCAGAATATGTGGCTGCCGCATCTTGTTGCACTCAACTCCTTTGGAGGATGCAAACCTTACAAGATTTTCAAATCAAATGTACACCTCCTGTCCCCATTAAGTGTGACAATACAAGTGCCATCAGTATTTCAAAGAATCCTGTTATGCATTCGAAGACCAAGCACATTCCCATCAAGTATCACTTCTTACGTGAGCAAGTGCTTGAGCAAAAGGTGAAGTTGGAGTATGTTCCCTCCAAAGAACAACTTGCTGATATTTTTACCAAACCTCTGCCCAGGGAAGCGTTCGAATATCTCTCGAAGAAGAGAGTTTGGAATGGTCTACCGCACTCTTAAAAGATCGGTTGTGCTTAATTTCAGGGTACAGAGGTGGATACGTGGGTTTTCAAAGACGACTGACGTATACGCGAGTTCATACAAGCAGTATGGGTGGTTGCGACAAAGTTTACGGTCGGCATTCTTCGGCTGAAGCTATGGTGCTGTTTGGTATCTCTGATGTTGTTCGATGTCTCTGGTGGTGTTCCAGTTCTTATATATCTGTTTCATTTTCTATTATTGGGTAAAGATGCCTTGATGATTGGCTGTTGAAAGTGTTGTACTTAAGCTAAGAAGGAGTTTTGGTCATATGGAAAGGATGCAGAGGAGCATTAACTGGTAAGGAAAATAATGCATTGTTGGCATTATGATGGTTAGAAACTTGATCTCGCTCTTGAGGTCTTTTTTGGTTTGGTTGTGAAAAATCATACTTGTAATTTGATGAAAAGGTCATGTTGAGACCCATGATGTAAATTGTAATGAGTCTGTAAGGACTTGATAAAACTTGTAAACCGCGGTTGCGTTAGTTAGTCAAAATGTAAACCCTTAGTTGGGTATTTGAGTCGCATATGTAAATCCACTTGGTTGGATCTTTGATGTAAGTATGAGTCTTGGTGATAGGAAGGTCATAGAATCATGTACTTCATTAAAAAAATATGTTTGAAGATTCAGCATGAACTCAGGGGGAGCATGGTAACTTCAGTGCACATCAGATCTGCAGAGCTCTTATGTCTACATGAGGGGAAAATCTTGTGTTGGTTTTTGATCCATCCTTTGCCCTTGATGCCAAAGGGGGAGAGTGACATGGTGTTTGAATATCATGAATAATGGTTGTGCTTAATGTATCTATCTGTTAAGGTGATCAAACACCATCGTGGTTGCCATCAAGTCCAAAGGGGGAGATTGTTGGAAAAATGATGCAGAGTGTTGTCCTTGATGGCAACCCACTTGATGAAGATAATGGCAACCTACTTGATGAATTTTTTCTTGACTTGATGAACTTGTTAAATGATGTAAATCTGATGTATCTACAATAAGTACAGAAGGTAATGATGGAAGGAATGTCAGTATGTACCAGATCATGATGAAAAGAGTATGTCTCAAGGCATACGCAGATTTGTCTAGACAAAGTAGTGTATGCACGCAGGAAATAACGTGCCAAGTTGAGTATGGGAAAAAGCGCTCTCAATTTGTAAAACCAGGGGTAACTACCATTGTATTGACCCATTGTATTGAATGATGGTTTGCCTATGTGATCCTGTCCCGGAATACCATTGGAAGTTATGTGGTTTTGACTCATGGTTTTGATGAAGGGTAACCCTATATAGGGAGAAAGAAAATCATTGTGCAAAAGGTGTGCATGTGTTTGGGCTTTGATGAATACTTCACTCTAAAGTATATCTGTATGGTTGAAACCCTGTTCCTAATTGATAGATCTGAATCTATGATGAACCTATGAACATGATGAAGGCTCAAGATCTCTAGATCTAGAAATGGTGAATGTCAAGGATGATCTGAAAAGAAGTGAAGAAGACCTGGCGCAATCCTGTTAAAGAGATTGAAGAAATCTGGGTAAGTTTATAGATCTAGTCTATACTGCAAAGTTTATATTTTATAGATCTATACGCAGGTTCGTTTCATGAAAAATGCATGTATACGCGTGTCTGTGGAAGGAAAAGCGTGTATGCGCAGTTAGGGTTTTTCCCTGGAAAATGCACTGAAGTATACGTGGGTTCGTCTTCTGGAAAACACGTATATACGCGGGTCTGATTAAATAAAAGTGCGTATGATTTCTGATCTAATGGCTGCTGAAGGTTGAATGTGTTTACATATCTATTAAAGTGAGTTATATCGTATGCTACGTTCTGATGGTCTCTTCGTCTGTTTGAAGCAATGAGCAAGGTATGATTGTTGATAAGTGAAGGGTTGTGTTGAAGCTGTTTGATCCAGTTTGAAAATTGATGAAATGTGGTCTGCAGTGGTGCTGAGGGTCGAAGCCTTCAGTCAGGGGTTTGTAGCTCCCTTCCAGGAGAGGCTGGTAAATGAGTTCAGGGGGTCGTAGCTCCCTTCCAGGAGAGGCTGGTAAACGAGAGCAGGGGGTTGTAGCTCCCTTCTAGGATAGGTTGGTAAACGATAGAAGGTTGTAGCCTTCTGCAGGTGGGTGCCTGCATGCTGGTTTGAGTCTGCACCAGTACATGATTGTAAGAAGTTTTCTTAATAATAAATTTTGAAGGCTGAAACGACGGCAGCGGTGGTTTTCTCCCGAATTGGGTTTCCACCTAAAAATCTTGGTGTTCATGTGTATTGCATATGTGTGATGATTATTCTGTTATGTCTGCACCTGTTTATTGTTTCTGAAATATCTGATGAATGAATAATTAGATCTCTGGACATACACGAGTTCTGTAAAGGATATCCACGTATATACGCTAGTTGCCTTCAGTAAAGTAGCGTATGGGTTTTTAGAAAGGAAAAATAAAAGTTTGATTGTCTGCACTAAATACTGATTCACCCCCCCCTCTCAGTATTTTTACCAACAATAAGGTTATCTTCTTACATATTTTGGGAGTCATCTCTTCATGGTATTTTGGCAAGATCTTGGAGTATATTTTTTGACTAGATCCTTCTTGAACATGACTCTTAAATACATAATTACATAGTCAACATGAAGACCGACCTAGTTACACTTTTCAACACTCCCTCTTAACTAGGGAGGTATTCATACAGGTACATGGTCATTGGTTACTTTCAAATTGAAGAATCTCATAAGAAGAATCAAATTGTTAATCTCATTTGTATAGCATTATATCAACCAAAATTTTCCTAGTGAAAGGCCTTGACTAATAGCCCCATCTCTCAACGAGACAATGGGCTACAATGTTGGCGAGACACATGACTTATAGACACCTTTGTCATTTTCTCTCCAAGGTACATACTCCAACCAGGTGTTCCCAAAGTATGACCTTCCTGGACTATTCTTATCTTAGGTAGCTAGCCCTCAAAGAATAACGGTCCCTGACTGCTCTTATCTTGAATTCCCTAACACATTCCCAAAGAGTATCGAATGCCATATGATTAGCCAATCCTCCATTCTATCTTCCCAAGACAAAAGTGATGCATCTATCTCTCCCTCTCAACCAGGGAGGACCTTATTCCACAAGGGCATGTACTCATTCCTATACAAGGAATGTACCTAAGCTTATTCTTAAGAATTACCAAGTTTCTTCCAAGTAAGAAACTTACCATCAGGCTCCCTCTTGACTAGGGACCTCCAGCAGCAACGATGAGACACCCAACTACTCATGAAGAATTCCTTTCCTCGATGTCATGGATTTCGATATTGAGGAATATCCAAATTTTAGCTTAATAGGGCACAGATCATTCATCCCTTTCATCTTGAGTCATGTCAACTGTCAAAAAATGATTCATTAGACTTCCTTATCTAGCCCACTATTTTTCCATGCTGATTTTGTTCAAATCATCTCCCAGGATCATACATTCTTTCTCATGATTAGAAACCCTTCACAAATTCATCCAGATAAACTTATACATATGAAATTTTAAAACAAAATTTACCTTAGTGATGATCTTTCACCATCACATCTTCCTGTAGGCATCGACATCTTTCATACAGATTGACACATCTCCTAATGTTATGTTTCTCCAAGGGTCTTCTTCTTTACTAGACTTTCGTCATAGTCTACATATCTTTCTAGGATATTTCCTAGTCACATCATTTTGGCCTCTAGATGATAACTGCCTCTTGACATGGTTTCATTTCATGATCTCTTCCTCTTTGCACATTCTTGATTCCCAAGAACATACAAATTTTCTAGTTTCTCATTCATATACATCTACCTCATATTCCATGACATATTATGTTGATTTCATCTGTTTGTGCATTGAGACTCTACTTCTCCATAGATCATACTTCCATCTACAAAAGTCCATTACCTGGAACCATATGACATGACATCACAACATCCAATGTCAGCATATATAAATATATACATACCTCATACCTTTTTCCCTTGAGTCATCCTATAGCAATTTCTCAAGAATGAAGAGCTTCATTCCCTTGGCTTGTTTCATCAATATTCCAGAAATGTGTTTCCATGATGACCCTTGCTCTTGATGACTACTTTCCTTTAGTGATGTTACCAAAGAGGTTTTCCTAGAGCTGATTCACCAGGAGCTCCTACCATGCTTTCATCAGGATGATTCACTGCTTCCTATCATATAACCAACAGAAATTAATTAAAGAAGAATATGATCTCAGTCATAGTGTAGATTCCTTGCTTCTTCTTTCTTATATTTTTCTTTGAATCGGGTTCTCCCTTTTTCTACAAATTTTTGAGTTCTGCAAAACTATTTCATTCAACTTGTCTTCTTCCATAGAAACCCGAGGTTGATGAGTGAGGTAACTTACTTATCCCATGATTTTTGTTACCCTCATGATCATATGAGTTCTTGTTTCTTATACTTCCATGATGTCACATAACATCAATTCTTAAGTAGAATCTAGGAGCTATAAAGAGACTTATAATGAGAGAGACTAATCTTGATTATCTCTTACTCCCTCTTTCCATCCATTCTGGTGACATGAACTTTCTTGTACTGTTCATAATTCTTCTTTCAGCTTCTTTTGTGGCTCCAATATTGTTCATGTGAGAAAAACTTGAGAGTTCTTTTACATGAATTCAAAGGAGACCCTTACCTATGACTTCAGTTATCTATGAGGACCATGACTATCCTCCTTGTTTCATGCAAGTATATTTAGTAATACAACCTCCTTATGTATCTCCTTTCAA
Source organism: Pinus albicaulis (assembly GCA_034641835.2). NCBI lineage: Eukaryota > Viridiplantae > Streptophyta > Pinopsida > Pinales > Pinaceae > Pinus > Pinus albicaulis. Next base: position 595,620,790 of record CM076573.1, read on the forward strand.
ATAGAAGTCATTTAACTAGAATTAAAATGAAAATGAAAGATACTTACTTGGAAAGTGAAGAGGAGATCTTCACCTTGTTCTTCCTTGAATGGTCTTCTTCTTGGGTTGTTCTAGACTTAAGATCATATGTCATTCATTCTTGTAGCTGAACTTTCAGACTGTATTCTTCCAAGGCTGTGACCACTACGAATTATGATAGTATCATAGTTATATTAATGTGGTAGTACTAATGACCGGAGTCTTGTCTATTTATTCATTTCGAGAATGTCACTGTGATATGTGATTACCCTGCGAACTGTAGTATATTCCCAAAATTTTTAGAATGCACATCATATCTTCATATTGTTACTAGCATCGAGTTGCATCATGATCATTACTGATCATCATAACATGAATGCATCACCAGGAACTGTATCTAGAATCAACGAGGTCATTTATTGTGACAATACTTGACACCAAGCATTACCTTATTTGCACAGTACCGAGGCCTTAGCCAAACTGTGATATAAACCAAAATTTTGACTGAGATCATCCATCTGCATTTTTGTGATGCCTCTTTGTGGAGGTCCGAATTTATCTCACTGATCTCATCACAGAAACCTCAGAGGTATGCCAAGGAGATTCTGTGGCTCCATCCAAACTATAACATTGTAATTAACCATCCAAAAAGGCTTCTCTGACTAGTTTGCACTGTGAAAATTGTGATCCAAACTTCTTGTTGTTCCATTCAATGAAAATTACAAAGATATGCCGAGGAGGATTAATTTGGTAGATCCGCACCTTATCTCCATTGAATCCATTTGAAATCTCAGAGATATATCTCACTATAATTCCTCCCGAAACTTCAAAGGAGTCTGAGCTTGTTTAACCCATGCATTCGAACTGAAGTATCACTAATAGCCCTTTCTTGTAACTGAAGCTCTGAAACCATGTTGAGAATTTTGAGAGCTAGTGATTAATACAAAAAATTTCTTCTTGATAATTTCTTGTGAGATTACTTATGTATTCTCTTCTTTAGCTTAGTTAATCTTTCATCAGTCAATTATCAAAGTACTCAGTCAAATGTAGAGACAAAATTATTTTCTCTTTGTAAGTACTTGTAGTTAGGAAGGTAAATCTTAGATTTACCTTCCTAACTTTCTTCCACTTTAAGACTGCTTTATCTTCCTCATCGCTATCTCAAATTATTCCTTCAATACAACTACCCTTAACTTTGTATTTCAAGACCTTTTCTCAGTTCTGGTATTACAAAACAATATTTGGCAGTAATGATATATCTGCATGCTAACTGAGATAAATCCCAATTTGATACCTTGTATAATACTCCTGAAATATGTACTTTATACATAGGGAAGTCCACACTGTTTTCCACACTGATTCACCCTTGATATCCGAACTTAACCCTGCCTTAGATCTGCACTTTTCCTAGTTAGGAATCCACACTTTTGTTCCTCTTCAATCCACATAGAATAGTCTGCATTCTAATTTAGAGATCACCGAATTTTATGTTCCTTCAGACATCCGTATTTGATTGAACCAATCCGTAGTTCTTGTCTCAGAATCCGCAAAATGTCTCCTTAATTTCCGTGAAAACCATATCCTAAAATGGGTCATATAGAAGGTATTTATAGAGACATTCTAACTGTCTTTAGGCCGACAGCCAGCAAGATAGACGGCTGACTTCATAGTTTATTATAGGCCGACATGAAGGATATTTAATCCAACGTTTATAAGGTTATCTTCTTGCATATTTTGGGAGTCATCTCTTCACAGTATTTTTCCAAGATCTTGGAGTATATTTTTTGACTAGATCCTTCATGAACATGACTCTTAAATACATAATTACATAGTCAACATGAAGACCGACCTAGTTACACTTTTCAACAACCCCCCTGTCATGAAGGCCATTCTGGTTTGAGAGTTTATGGTTGCGGCGCTCGGGATTTGTAGATCAATTATCCTTGTGGTGGATGGCCCTGGGTACACCACCTGGAAACAAAATGCAATCGTTTCAGAAGAAGCTATAAGGCCTCAAGGGCTATATCAAAGATTGGAATCGAGAAACCTTCAGTAATATTCTTGCTGGTAAGAGACAGTTTGAAGCCAACCTAAAGGTAGTCGAACAACACATCATCCAGGATGGTCGCATAGAAGATTTGGCCAAAACAAAAGACCTCTTGATCAAAGGTCTGGAGGAACGGAAGTAGTAGGAGGAAATACTATGGTGGTAGAAATATAGAATTAGGTGTTTCAGAGAAGCAGAAGGGAACACAAAATTCTTCCACCAATCCATGATTCAACGTTTTCAAAGTAACATAATCACCTACCTATAGGTCACCGATGGTTTGTGCCTAGACCGTCACGAAAAAATTGAGACGGAGCTTCACATCTTCATCTCCTCATTGTCGAAGGATGAAGCTTATGATAGAACATAGGCTTTTCATAAAGTCACCCAACACATCCCATCCTTGATCACGCAACACCAAAATGAAGCTCTTATCAGCCCCATATCCCTCTCAGAGGTGGAATAAGTAGTGAAGGTCCTCCCATGAAGTAAGGCCCTGGGGCTTGATGACTTTACAACAAATTTTTTCAAGGTTGGTTTGTCTTTCCTTAGTCAGGAAATATGGGAGTTGTTTGAGGAGTCATGGTAGCTTTGATAGGTTTGGTCAGGCCTTAATGCCACTTTCATCACCCTCATCCCTAAATCGCACGAGGAAACCATACCGGGGGAATTCAGGCCTATCTCCCTCTATAATTTGATTTATAATATTTTATCCACCATCATGGTTCGCAGGCTGAAGCCATTGCTACATCGTATGATTAGTCATGAGAAGTCGAGGTTTTTTGAGGAACGTAAAATCCTAGATGGAATTGTCTTTGCGCATGAGACCATCCACTCTATCAAATATCATTAGTTGCGTGATGCTGGAATTGGACCTATCGAAGGCATATGACCGCCTTTGCTGGGATTACCTTATGGAAATATTGTGGGCTTTTGGTTTTGCAGCCGACTGGATTCAATGGATAAAATCAATGATATCTACTTCATTTTTCTCCATTCTCATTAATGGCACACCTTTAGACACCTTCCAGTCCTCTGGAAGAATTTGTCAAGGTGATCTTCTCTCCTCCTTCCCGTTCATTATTGTTGCAGAAGGATTGGGCCACTTACTCAAGGAGGCCAAACAATTCCATCAAATAATAGTGCTTCATCTGCTGGGACCAAACATTGACATGACTCACGAGCAGTTTGTGGAAGATAACCTCCTCTTTGGTGCTATGACTCTGAAAGAAGCCTCCCAGCTCAACATCACCTTGGAAGACTTCCAAGAAGCCTCAGGTATGCTCCTCAATAAAATTAAGCTGGATATTTACTTCTTGAACACTCCCTGTCCTGTGGAAGCTTTCTTATCCAGAACCTTGGGTTTCAACATTGGTTCTCTCCCCTCTAAATACTTAGGCATTCCTCTCCTGTTCAATCCTTTACGCATCGCCCCCTTGAAGGACCTCTCTACAAAATTTGCTAGCAAGCTCTCTAATTGTACTTATTGGGCCCTTAACATAGTGGGCTGAGCTACTCTTCTCAAATAAATGCCCCTCTACCAGTTGCCACCTCTTCTAGTCTCGAACTGCATTTTCTTAGAACTTACTACCTTATTTAGGCAATTCCTCTAGGGAGGTACTGTGATGAATCAGAAATGGCCTCTTTTAGCTTGTAACAAGTTGTGCCTCCCAAAACAGATGGGGGATTTGAGCTTGAGAGACCCAACCATTCTCAATGAAACCATGGGGCCTAAAATTTGGTGGTGATGGTTGAAAGGAGGTCCAAAACTATGGAAGAATATCTCGTCTCACAAGTATGGTCAAGGGAAAACCCAGTATGAACTCCTCCACACACCCCTTCAAATTAGGGTTCAGCCATCTGGAACCTTGCCAACACTAACAGTGACCTGATTCACATGCACTTCTTCTGGGAGGTGCAAGATGGCACAACCGGTTTTTTCTGGGAGGAATCATGCCACCAATCCCCCAGCCTCTCTCAGGACCCCTCTTTGGCAGATCTCATGCCCCGCTTCCATTCCTACGGAGCTATGAAGATAAGAGATTACTAGCACCAATAAATAGACAAGTATGGTTGGAGACAATGGAAACTGCAGAAGATTGGACTATTGAGCTACCTCGATAAGAGTTTGAGCGGCTAGCATAGTATCTCGCCCAACAGAAAATGCATTCGTCCCAACGCCTGGAAAAATTACAATGGGGCCTCACGACCTCCGAGGTCTTTTCATTCAGGGAAGCCTATATCCTTTATTCGGAAGTGCCGATCACCCCCAACACTCAGGTTTGGAAGAGAATATGAACCGACCACCTCTTGACAAAAGTGGCCCATTTCCTCTGGCTATCGGTGCACAAACGTATTCTGACATGGGATCCTTTCCTCATAAGGGGTTTTATTTGGTCGTCCTTATGCTTCCTCTATCGAAAGGCCAAAGAATCCAAATCCCACATCCTCATGGAATGCCCCCTAACTCAACACATCTAGTTATCTAGTCACAATACTTTGATATTTTTGGCCTTATAGATGTTTTCCCAAAAACCTCCAAAACCTTGCTTGAAGGTCGGGCGGTCTATATATTTTCCAACCTAGTGGTTTCCATAGCATGGATTATTTTACCTGATCTTCTACTCTGGAACACTTGGAAGGGGTGAAATCATTCTATATTTGATAATCAAGCCCCATCTAATTCGTTTACATGGTCCTTGACCCTTGGGACCCCGCGGACTGGGAGGCTCCCCCCCCACCCCGAGCTAGCCATTATGCGTCTTTTGAATCTCTCCCCCAACCTAGTCTATCCCCGCCCAACTCTGAGTCGCCATTCTCCCCCTCCCACCCATCTGCCTTCTCCCTCCCTCCCAGGATTGTATCCAACTTAACTTTGACGACATGTCCAAGGGTAACCCTAGTGAGGCATGTAATATTCCGTGTAGAAATAAACAACAATATAAAGCGACATAAACAAGGATTCACAACAAATAGAGAGACATCATATAAACAATGAAAAATATGGAGAATGATGAGCCATTTTATTATATAACTGAAAGGTACAATGAGTACAAAGGTGATAAAAGTGATGGCACCTTGGCTTGCACAAGGCAAGCTCGAAATACTCTCAGAAATGCTCAAGGAATGGCTACTCTATCAAGGACTGTGTTATGTCCAAAATGTTGTTAGTGCTACTACCAGACTACTGCTACTGCTGGAATAGGATGGATCTTTGGGGGTGTTCCCCTGCTTAGAAAAACATGAAGCTTTGGGAATGAGCTCTCCTCCAAATACCCCGAAAAGCCCCAAAAGGGATTCCAGAATGGATGACACTAGACTTTGACCTCCCTTGAGGAATAAAACTATCCCAGTGAAATACGCTAGCCCCAAATGATCCTCTGTAAATAGTGGTCTCCTCCTGCACCAAAATGATGCCATAATGAAGGGACGATCCCTTCTCACTATCTTGGGCTGAATCCCGTGATGAATCCTTAGTCCCGAAACTACCTCCTCCAAGAACTATGCGATCTCTCCCTGGGACTATGGTGTCCAAGAAAGTGCGTAATCCTTGGTTGAAGATGTTATGGCTCCCTCCTGAAAATTGATAGGTGGAACTCCTCACCCAAGAAGGAACTTGAATTCCCCTAGGTCCAAGGCTGGGATATCCACTCAGATACACTCGGTGTGCTGAACAACACTTGTAGACTTAGCTCAACAACAAAGCATGCTCAATGTCAAAATATAGAAATCATAGATGCATAATCAAATCCCAAAATGAGGAACCTCCTCTACCTTTTATGCTTGATAGCCTTTCTCTCACTCGGGCCCCCTAAACTGCGTTGTCCCTCCTTGGCCACACTGGCCCCACTCAATAGCATTGTCCCTCCTTGGCCATGCTGTCCCCACTCAACTACATTGTCATGGGCCCACGCTGTCCATGCTGCCCCCTCCCTCACGCTGTCAGTACACTCTCATGGGCCTCACACTATCATATGATATTTTCCTAAGTAGCTTTAGAGAGACTTTAATTCCTAAGTGTGGGTTATGGGTCCCATCACTTCTTTTATTTCCGCCCAACATTAGGATTTTTCGAAATTAATCAAAAATTAATATTCCAATTAGCTGCATGCTGATTTAGGAATATTACAATCCTCCCCTCCCAAATGTTTCTTGTCCTCAAGCAACTGCAAGGATAGAATTGAAGAGCCTCCTATCCTCCTCCTGTAGCATCATATGATAAGTCCCTCCAATGAACAAGATGCTCTCTCATCAATATGTCCCCAAGTTACTCCTCCCAAGTGTATAAGCAAGCCTTTGGTGATAAATCCAAATGGATCTCATCATGAAAAGGTGGGATCTCCATTGAGGCAACTATATGTTTTCTAGAGGCATTCTTGAGGTATGGAATCAGAAAAATATTGGGATCCTTCATTCCCATGTGAAGCTCCCATCCCCAAGCTATCATCCATACAAAATGAATCACCCTCCAGAATGGTAATTCATAGAAAAAATCCTCTCAAATGCTCATGAGAGGTATCTCCCAAGTGCTCAACTTAACCATATGGCTCACCTCATATGGAAACAAGAGGTCAAATGTAGAAATCATGGATCATCCAATGTTCTCCCTAAATTATGAAGCATATGAAATGTCGAGAATATCTTCTCTAATGGGCATAACCAATCCATGTATCATCTCTCTAATTATGCCCACAACAATGATAAGGACATCATCAACATATGGGATCATAATCAGAGTCAGACTAGCTTCCATGTGTAATACCAGAGAAGGACTATGGTCCCTCAAGTGCAACCAGCACAGTTTGACTCCTAACTGCATCAGAATATGGCATGATAAGTGGTTTCCCAGCCACTTTCTTGTTGCCCCAATCTTCTCACAGGCTTAGAGAAGGTGCATGATGTGGGGTGAAAATTGAGCACACCCTAAATAAGACATAATCTCCTCAAAATCTCTTAGGGAGTGGCCATCATAATCACTTCTTATGGCCCCAAGTAGACCATGAAGTATATAAGAAAGAGTTCCCCTCCTTGGAGCAATGGCCTGCACATTAATGGTAAGGAAATACAAATACATAAAAGTGAATCATGATGTACAAAAATACAACCTTTACCATGTACTTTTTTCAAGCTAGTGAAGTGGCTCAGAGATGGGCCTCTTCTCATTCCCAATGAGAAAGGAAGTGGCTGTGATAACTCTACCAAAGATTTATGTCTCTTCTCAACCTCCAAACAACCCAAGAATCTCCTCATATGATGGTGCATCTCTTCTTTGAAGCCTTCCCAAATGAATCCCTCCAGGATAGTATGGTATGCTCTTATAAAAATAGTGGGTATGGAGAGAAAACCTTCATATGATGCATGTAGTAGCTTCTCCTTGAGCTTATAGGCTCTAGTCAAGAAGATCATACTCTGAAAATAGATGGCCCCATCTCTCACTGAATATCTCTCATCTGATAACTGGCCATCAAGAATCTTTCATGAAAGGATATCCTTGGAGTATTCCACCAACAGTTGGGATCTCCAATAAGGATCAATATTAAATAATGATAGCATTGCTAATCTACAATGTAAAACACCTATCATTTTTCTACCCTCTTCTTTGACATCTGCCATGCTAAATTCATACACCAGGATGTTGTAATCTTGCCTCTGTTGCTCCTCCTAAAGTTGCTCATGCTCTAGTGAAGGTTGAAGTTCTTGGAGGCTAACCTTCCATGGAAAGCTATCACCCATCAAAAACTTTCTAAGTTTGGCCAATGTAAGCATGAGTGGCCACCAAACTCTACCATGTGTGGAAGATCCCTCCCTATGGGGAAGTATCTTCTTATTCTCCAAATCCATGGAGTGATCTCCTTGCACCATGATGGTTCCATCCATCCCTGAAACATATTTTCTTAGCGCAAGATGTGTGGTGAGAGTGGGTGATAATGATATTGGGAGAATGTCTCCCTCCTCCTTGAGCCTTCCCAAGACTCTCTGCATTGTTTCAAGCCCTCCCAAGGTTCCCACTCCTCCTATATCTATGAGTGGTGCAACTTGTTGTGAGACATCCCTCATCAAAAACCAGCACAGCCATGCCTCCTATTATTGCATGTCATCAATGATATACATGGCATGGATCCTGGGAATGTGAGATGTTGGGTAGTGCCCATACTCACCCAAAAGTAACCAGCGCAACCATGCTTCTTTCTGCCAAGTATCATAGATATATAGGAAGGTAGGAGACCTCCTGCTTCTTATCTGGATCCATCCATCCCAATGTGGATGATGAATCCTGCCAAGATCAAACTTGGTATCCTCCCATTGTAGAATACGAACATCCTCCATGTGAATAGCTTTGTAATCCATAAAATGTTGAAGTGCACCTCCATTTAGGTCTCTCCATGAGATCCTCTTCTCATCAATGGCGCTCCAAAACCAATAAGGTTTTGGATCTGCTGTAGGTAGAATTTTCTCTTTGAGCTGTGAGAGGCTCATCGAGAAAGAGTCATCTTGAAAGGGAAAAATATTTCCCATCTCAATATGTCTACCATCTATCATCATCTTCTCCATCACTTCATGAATGAAGCTTCCATTTGATTTCTCCCATAAGGAATGGGTCCTCTTCTTCTCACTACTGCTCATTAACAGTGTTGTAGATCTGCAAAGTGATGCATGTGATGTCTCAAAGAAAGGAAGAATTTTTAAATTATAGCCAACCATTGTACATAGGATCATACTCATCCTACCTTTGGGAACTCTACATTTCAACTTGAAGGGTTGAATGTAGTTCATTAATGACAAAATAGGATGGTTCTTCATCTCTTCCTTGATTATATCAAGGGTCCTCTGTGCAGTGATATGATGCTGCTCCAAATTAGCATATTTTTCTAACCCTTGGTCATGCAATAGCCTTGATGGCATGTCCCCATAAGTTTCAATAAGAGGTACTGAAGCAATATGAGATGAAAGTGGTTGCATACCTTGGATCAATTGATGTGTAGGGACCTCTTGCAAGATCTCAAGAGTTCCTCCAACCGAGATAATGGTGTCTCTAACTGTTGGTAAGAGTGATGGATGCTCTTCTATCAATGTACTAGCGCTGGTATCTGTCTCCTCCTCGTCATGCATCTCATGAGTAATGCATGGGGCTCTAATGGTCAAGAAATCAAGACCATCTTGCAAATATGCAAGTGCTTCTCCTCTTGATGTAAGTACATCTGCAGCTGGTGGTGGTATAGGCTCCTCCTCCTGAGTGATAATGAGGACATATTCATTTATATCTTCATGTACTTTCTTCTTGATGATGAGAGATGTTAGTATGTGAGATGTCTCTAGTTTCTTTCTACCATACCTCTTCTTCAATTTTTGAATAAAATATGCATAAAAAGATACATTCATATGGGACAAGTGACTAAACCACCAATCTCTTGCTTCACCATCTAGGTGCAGCACTGCAAACTCCCCATCATTTCTTTTTGATATAGGATATTTCAGAAAGAAGGTAGCCAATTCTTCCCTCTAAGCCCTGAATGTGCTTGTGGAAGATCCATCAAATTTAGGCAAGAAGAACCTGTATCTCCTCTCTTCGTTGAGTTGCAGAAACTGTTGGAGAGAAATATTCTCCTTCAATGCTCTAGGCTGTGACTTGTATTTAGATAGATATTCACTTAGGGTCTCATGCCCCAAGCCTTCATCATATTCAGACTAGTCCTCTTTTTCATCAAAGAAAGTGGATGTAGTGGAATAATGTGAAGCTCTTTGCTTCTCCAGTCTTCTTTGTTGCTGATAAGAAGTAATGGGACCTTCTTCTTTTTGAAACCTTTTTGGGGTTTCTCTTTGCCTCTGGTCTACGGTAAATTTCTACCCCAACTCTTCTATTCTCCTCGGTAGCTCCTACAAGGATTTTAGGAGGAGTTCCTCAAACTCCCTTCCTTCATCTTTCTCACCTTCCATTAGTCCTTTTACTTCCTCCCCCAGGAAGTGATATATGGTTTTCCTACTGGTGTCATAGACAATCTTCTCCATAGGCTGAGCCTAGTCTCTGAGCTCCGATATCACTGTAATATTCTATGTAGAAATAAACAACAATATAAAGCAACATAAACAAGGATTCACAGCAAATAGAGAGACATCACATAAACAATGAAAAATATGGAGAAATTTGAGCCATTTTATTATATAACTGAAAGGTACAATGAGTGCAAAGGTGATCAAATTGATTCCACCTTGGCTTGCGCAAGGCAAGCTGGAAATACTCTCAGAAATTCTCAAGGAATGGTTTCTCTATCAAGGATTGTGTTATCTCCAAAATGTTTCTGGTGCTGCTACCAAACTGCTGCTACTGCTGGAATAGGATGGCTATTTTGGGTTTTTCCCTTGCTCAAAAAAATATGAAACCCTGGGAATGAGCTCTCCTCGAAATACCCATAAAATCCCAGAAAGGGATTCCAGAATGGATGACACTAGAATTTGACCTCTCTTGAGGAATAACACTATCCCAGTGAAATAAACTATCCCTGAATGATCCTATGTAAATAGTGGCCTCCTCCTATACCAAAATGATGCAATAGTGAAGGGTTGATCCTTTCTCACTATCTTGGGCTGAATCCCCTGATGAATCCTCACTCTCGAAACTGCCTCCACCAAGAACTGTGCGATCTCTCCCTGGGACTGCATTGTCCAAGAAAATGCATAATCTCTGGCTGAAGATGTTATGGCTCCCTCCTGAAAATCGATAGGTGGAACTCCTCACCCAAGTAAGGACTCAAAGTCCCCTGGGGCTGAGGTTGGGATCTCCACTCGGAGACACCTAGTGTGTTGAACAACACTTGCAGACTTAGCTCAACAAAAAAGCATGCTCAATGTCAAAATATAGAAATTATAGATGCGTAATCAAATCCCATAATGAGGAGCCTCCTCTCCCTTTTATGCTCAAGATCCTTTCTCTCACTCGGGCCCCAGTAAACTGCGTTGTCCCTCATTGGCCACGTTATCCCCACTCAACTGTGTTGTCCCTCCTTGGCCACGCTGTCCCCACTCAACTGCGCTATAATGGGCCCACGCTGTCCACACTGCCCCTTCCCTCACGGTGTCACTAGGCTCTCATGGGCCCCACGCTGTCATATGATATTTTCCTAAGTAACTTTAGGGAGACTTTATTTCCTAAGTGTGGGTTATGGGTCCCATCACTTCTTTTATTTCCGCCCAACATTAGGATTTGCCGAAATTAATCAAAAAATAATATTCCAATTAGCTACATGTTGATTTAGGAATATTACAAGGAATGATATGGACGTCTCCTCCGCGATGTCAAAGGATCATCTCAAGTTGAGCTCCCTTGGTACGACAACAAACAATGATGCATAGTTAACCAGGTTGGAAGTGGGATTGAAACTAGCACGAGACCTTGGTTATAAGCATATATGTATAGTCAAGGACTCTCGGTTAATTCTGGATATGACCAAGAAAATAATCAACGCCTTTGATCCGCAAATAATAGCTAAGAGCTGGCGGTTGGTTGCCCAACTCTCCTGCATCAGCGGTCTCATGAGCCAACTAGGCTACATAAATATGAGCCATGTGCTCTTCTTGGGAAACAAGGTGGCAGAATGGCTGGCCAATAGAGGTATGAATAAGCCAACTCATGAATTCTATGGCAGTTGGAATGAAATCCTCTCCAAAGTAGACTTGGACCCTAGAGAAAGTCAGGACCTCCAAAGTCTAATGGATGAAGACCTTCACGTCCCCGCCGTGGGTGTCCAATCACTTAAACAAGTGGGAGGGGGGTAGTTAGGGCCCCCCTTGACGCTAAGCCACGTGCCTGCTGAGTCACCAAGCTCACACACACGAGTGGTAAAGAGCCTTAGGGCTGGAGATTTCACGACATGTTGGTATTGTTAAAATGCATGAGGGACGTTGCTCTGCACATTTTGTTCCGCAGGCGATGGTGAAGGCTGATGCAGTAGTTTGTGCAGATGGTCACCCATTGGCTCTCAAGCCCTGGCTTGAGCTCCGCCAACCTAGACAGAGTTGAGGAGTAGGACCGTTGGGAAGTGCTAGCGAATGGTGGGAAGCGGGGAGGTTTCCTGGCAACAACACGGGAATGCACGTGCTGGACCAAGAGGAGGATGAGGGAGGTAGCGGTGAATTATAGACAGTGGATGTGTTTTTGGCTGGAATAGTTGGGTTTGCAGCCTAGGCACCAACTCAAAATATTTGGATTGAGCATCAGCAACCCCACGACATCGCAACCTGTGGGTGGTTCTTCCTCAAGCTTGCGAAGCAATATGGTCTTCCCGCAATTCACATATGTGGGTGGTGGAGCCTTTGCACCTCATTGGCCGACATTTTAAAGATTGGGGTTGGTCGTGTGTCCCTCATCTACGTGACTCAGGAGATGCAGGATGCGGTTAGAGCCAAGCTCAGCTGAGGGTTCAGTGGTGGAGTGTAGTTCTCCTGGACCAGCATAATTGAGGTGACTTGGAGAGTTAACGCAACACAACGAGAGGCAGAGAAGGATTCTTATATGTCGAGAGGGCGTGGTCGGGCCCGTCATGGTGGTCTTGGCCGAGGAATGGATAGTTGAGAGGTTCCAAAAGACCCGAGTTCCCACTCGGAGTCTATGGAGAGCTAGCACTCAGCAACGGTCATGGTTTTCTCCCCAGCCAAATCTCCTGGAGAAATTGAGGCCCAAATCACCCTTGAAGCCATCTCTGTCCATCTGCAATAGATTCAGCTCAACTTGGACACCGTGACAGAGCATAGGTACGAGGACCAAAATGAATTAGTGGCTTACATTAACGTTGTACAAAGCCTTGAGGCTCTAGAGAGTTTGCATCATATTTTGAGATGCTCGCAAGACCACCTACGAGCCCTGAGAATCAAGTGGATAACATCAGCTACCACTTGCACCATTAGGATCATCTCTTCATGGCTCCTCCACCCTGCCCCCTGCATCCACCCCCATGGTGATAGCTTTCGGTATCTTTTTTTCTAATTTTGCAGCAAATAAAAAAGTCCTTTGAGTGCCTTGTAAAGCACCCAAGTTCTATGGGCATTGTATGCTTTCAAGGGTGACTGAATATAATCGAGCCATGGTGGCTACTACTGTAAATTCTGTTTTTGATATGATAATATAATACGGGACTTTGGTTGACAAAAAAAAAATTATATGATATTTTTTAATTAAATCTAAAAGCCAAAAATTTATAATTATTTTTGACATATATCTAAGCTCCACATCCCTCCATCCTCACAACTAATAGTCCCATAGAGATTAAATTGAGGTTTTAATAAAATAAAAATTTAGAATATGTTTATATATACATATGTGAAATTTATATAATACAAATAATATTATAAAGTACCAGGATAGATCCATCTTATCTAAACTCTCCATCCCTCCATCCTCACGACTAATAGTCCCATAGAGATTAAATTGAGGTTCTAATAAAATAAAAATTTAGAATATTTTTATATATACGTATGTGAGATTTATATAATATAAATAATATTATAAAGAATCGAGATAGAGGCATCTTAGCTAAGGATCCAAGAAAAGAGAGAAAGCAAAGTGACTAACAATGACAGAAGAAAGACAATGCATGATTCTTTGAAGTCTTTTATTATTTTATTTTATTTGACACGATTGATCCAAAATATAGGTTTAATATTCTACAACCAGGTATGTTTTTTATTTTATATACTTTCTTAAACACAATACAATGGTATTGGATTTAAGAGAGAGAAAGAGTGAGATATATGAAGAGAGAATAGAGTGGGGAAGAGAGAGACAGAGGTGGGAGAGAGAGGGAGAGTGAGGAAGGAAGAGAGAGAGAGGTGGGGGAGTGAAGGAGAGAGGGAGGGAGGGAGGGAGACACATACATATTTGAAGGGGGAAATAAAGGGAGGGAATAACAAAGACATTGAGATATATAGGTGGAGAGAGAGGGGGAGTGAGAAGGGAGAGATGAAGATGGAATGAGGGAAAGAGGAGACAGGGGAAGAGATATAAATGATACAATAAATACAGGGAAAGAAGGGGATGAGAGAGAGAGAGAGTGGGAGACACATATATGGAGTGGGGAGAGAAAATGAGGGAGGGAGGTGAGTGAGTGTGATGGGGGGAGAGACAGAGGGAGGTGGGAGACAAAGGGAGAGAAAGGAAGCAAGAGAGGGAGAAAGAGAAAGAGAGAGAGAGGTAACAATAATTAAATAGAGAGATAAATGTGGAGAGGGAGAGGGAGTGACAAGGGAGATATGGAGAGACAGTGAGGGAGAGGGGAGAGAGGGAGGGAAGAGAGAGAGGAGTGCGAGAGGGATAGAAGCAGAAGAGAGAGAGAAGGGGAATAGAGAGAGGGGGAGGAAGAGGTAGGGAGAGACAAATAGATAGATATGAAGAGAGAGTGTGTATGTTTTGGGGGTGAGAAGGAGAGACAAAGGAGGAGAGACAAGGGAAGATATAGATATAGATGGGGGTATGAGAGAGGGAATAAGAGAGAGGAAGAGAGAGGGATGGAAGAAGAGAGATAGTTATGGAGATAGAAGTGGAAGAGATAAAGAAGGGGGATATATAAATATATGTGTGTGTGTGTGTGTGGAGAGAGAGTGTGCATGTTTGGGGGGTGAGATAGAGAGACAGAGGAGAGAAAATTAGAGATAGAGATATAGATGGAGGGGGTAGAGAGAGAGAGAGAGAGAGAGAGAGAGAGAGAGAGAGAGATGGAACAAAAGATGGAGAGATAGATAGATATAAAAAGAGAGAGTGTAAGTTTGCAGGCTTATAGACAAATAAAGGAGAGACATATGGAGATAGAGATATACGTGGAGGGGGAGAGAGGGAATAAGAGATAGATATATAGAGGGAGTGAGAAGGATAAATATATATGGAGAGAGAGAGAGAGAGAGAGAGAGAGAGAGAGAGAGAGTTACATTTGTTTATGGGGGTGAGGTGGAGAGACAAATAAGGAGAGATGGATGGATGTATAGATGTAGATGGAAAAAGGAGAGAGGGAAGAAAAGAGAGAAAGGAGGAGGGAGGGAGAGGTGGAGATATGTATGAAGAAGAGAAGGAGGGGGAGAGATATAAAGAGAGAGGGAGGGTTGTAGACACATAGATGGAAGGTGGAAAGGGAGGGAAGAAAAAGGAGGCACATAGAGACAAATACAAACATATAAGGTAGATATAGAAATTCATGAAAAATTTTATTTTTCTCTAAATTAGATGTATTGATTAGTGTCGTTGTTGATTTCTAATTTGATTTTATTTATTGCACTAGATGCACTGATTTCATTGTAGATGTCTATCCTATTTGATAGCCTTCACTAGATGAATTGATTTGAGTGTAGATGTTGATTTCTACTCTTATTTGATTTATTGCACTAGATGCATTGGCTTCTATACATATTGATTTCTAATCCTATTTGATTGCTTGTACTAGATGCATTTATTTCATTATAGATGTTGATTCCTAATCCTATATGATTGTTTGCACAAAATGCATTGATTTCAGTGTAGATGTTGATTTCGGATTTGATGCAACTAAATGTATGATGTACATTAATTTCAAAGTAATTAGACTAATAGTGTGCATTTATTTCATTGTAAGCACATAAAAATTATTGATGGAATTCGTTGACTTATTTATTACATTAATTCAACCATAAATACAATACTTGAATTTTCATCCTAAATAAAATTTTCACTTACCTGAAATGTTTGCTTAATGAAACTGTAAACTATTTGTAATTGACTTCTTTCTTATTATTCTCATTTGAAAATGTATATATAAAGTTGATCAACTTTTTAGATGTACTTATAGTATAGAAGTTCTAATTACATATAAAATTCTAAAACATAAGATGCTTACAAAACTTATGTTTAAGGAGGTTAAGGTTGAAAATAAATTTGATACATAGACTAGAATCTATGCACATTTTTTATTCACTAAAACATATGCATGCTCTCTACCTTTATAAAAGTTATTTTTTGTGGAGGTTTAAAGTGGATAATTAATTTGATATATAGATTACCAATATATGTACATTTTTATCCACTAAAACATATCTATAACTATTGTGTCATAAAACTAACCAATTCACAAACTTAAATGGATGATAAATGCCTAAACTATTGTGTCATAAAACTAACCAATTCACAAACTTAAATGGATGACAAATGCTATAACTATTGTGTCATAAAACTAACCAATTCACAAACTTAAATGGATGATAAATGCCTATAAGTTTAGGACACTAAGGTAAACAAGAAAAACTACTATAAAAATCTCATTCTAAATAATTCAAATATTAATATTAAATGTTTTCTATATTGTTAAAAAACCTTTTAATTATCTAAATAATTACAAATTTCCATTTATAAAATACAAATAACGTATAAATTTAATCACAATTTTTCATTCATTAAATTATAATAATAAAAAACATTCCTTTTAATTAAATATTAAATATACATATAATTATGTAAAAACATACTTTATAAAAATCCATTTTTCCATTATCATACCCCATTCTCCATATTTACACCTTATCCATCCCTATTATCGTGCCTCATTCCACATTCTCCCTATTTACATCTTATCCATCCCCATTAAGCATAAAATACAATTTTGATATTAGAAATTATATTTCCCCAAGCCTATGAAATTCAATTTCTCCAAAAAGAAAATGAGGGTTAATATTCAAGCTATGTGATCTAAAACCTATTTTTTCTCTCTGTAATGAATAATTATTGCCAAATTATGTCATCTAGAACCTATTTTTCCTCTCCGTAATGAATAATTATTGCCAAATTTTGTGTTTAAATTTATATACTTTTAAAGAAATATTTGATTAAAAAGGTTCATATTTATTTATAAGAAATATTTCTATTAAAAAGAAAATGAGAAGTAGGCACTATAAACCTTTTACATTTTTTTTTTATATTTATATATTTTAAATTTTTTTATTTTAGTGTATGAGTGAGTATTATTTTATATCAAATATTATATAAAGAAAATGATTTCATTCTAGAAAAAAAATTCAGTTTAATTCGTTGTGGATGGGAGTTCGGAAGGTGGAGTTAGTAGCTCCTATCATGTAGAATGTTTTATATACATATTTAAACATTCTTCACAAATATCCTTTTGTTGATATGCAAATAATCTTAGTATAAATTAGCGGGAAAATTGTGTGGGTTTGACACTTTGCTTCGTTTCACCTGCCATACTCTTATTTTGAATTTTTTCTATGTCATTTATTTACTTTTTTTTCCTAAGAAAGATCGTAATTTATATTAATTAATAGTGAAAATTACATATAGGTGATGCTCATAAGCATATTCAAAAAATGGTTTATTGATAACTCAACAGATTATGACTGTCCATTAAAAATTTGAATATCCAAAGAATTTAATGATAAATATACATTAATATTATGCATTTAAATTTCAATAAGCTTGTGATTTTAACATGAAAGTTATATGCTTGTACCTTTTCAAATTTGTTGATTTTAGATTATCTTTTTTATTCCATGTCTTCATCTCTACCATCAAGATCTATAAATGGATGATGATAATATTGAAAATTTTATGCTCAGATGTGTTCCATGATCATCCAAGTAACATGGTCTTGCTGCGTACCTTCTTTGGAAATTTGATTAGAAACTTTGTTCCTTTCCCTGTATATATATACACACGAAATATAATGAATTTTCGATTTAATCATTAATCTATCATCCAACATCCCAAATGGGGGTGGTGAACCAAGTGATTAATGCTCCTGATGCCACACATGGGCATCCATGATGTACACCCAACCGACAATGCGAGGAGTCACTCCCTTGTCCTCTCAATGCACCTTGACTACAGGAGTGGTAAATGCAGTTTGAGCGAGGCCTCCATAATTCTCAAAGGCCATGGGAGGTAGAGCTTGTCTTCATTTTATGGAGGGTGGCGAGGTATTGTATCGGGAAGTCTTGGTTTGGTTTGGTTTTGGTGCATGGAGCTTGAGTGTTGAACAGTGGAGGGGAATTTTCATTGGTTATCCTGTATGGGAAAGGGGGATCTTACGTCACTGAAGTTTCTTCCTTCACTTTCGGGTGTGAATTTTTGTTATTTGCAAGTTTAGGGTCTGGTATTTTCTTATTAAGCTTGGGGAAATCTATCGACCCCTGGCTCCAGAATTCTTTTGTTGGGGATGGGTGGGTTCTATGCTGCGAGGGTGAAAAATTTGATTTGTTCTTAGTATTAATCCTCTCTTCGGGTTCTGCAAGTTCTAATATTTTTTGAGGCGTGATAGAGCTCATAGCGGTGCAGTTGGGTTGGTGGGTTGTCTTATTCAGAGTGGGGAATGACGAATTTAGAGCCCACGTCTTTATTGTGGGATTGCATTTGTAGTGCCTTGTGTTTTTTCCAGGTGGGGTGTCTATGGTCCTTCCAGAGGGAGAGGGGCATTTCTCCCTGGTGGTAATTGTAGTTTGGGTGGTCATTTCTTGGTCTAATATATCCCTTCTTAGCAACACTGGGATTTCCATAATGCGATCAGTCCCTTGCTTTGCCCATTCCTCCTCACAGTATAAGATCAATTCGGCCGGTCCGGTGGGTCAAGAGTCCCCCTTGTTGATGGAAGGCGTTACCATATGCTTAGGTCCAAGTGGAGGTAAGGTTGGTCACTTGGGATGGTTGGTGTATGGGAGTTATGGTGGTGGCAATGCTAGTCAAGCAGGTAGATTGGCATCCATGGCTCTTGACGACCATGGACATAGAGGATCAATGGTTGGGCATGGGAGCCTCACCCCACAAAATCAATAGCGGGGTGGTGCTTCTCACCTTGGTGGTGCTGGGCATCGGGCCAAGACACACAATTCAGGTTAAGGACAGAGTCAAGATTTTTGTTTGGAGAGGTGTTAGAATATGATCAAGTCAGTGTTGGAGATCCTTGAAAATTCAGAGCGAGTGCAGTAGGAAGCGCATGCAGAGCTCATCACCATCTTGAAAAAAATGCACCATTTCAATTGCCATGTTTGTGAGCACGTTGTGATGGTATGGCATGACAAGAACTTGATTTCTAAGAAGGTTGAGAAGTTGGAGGCCTCGATAGCCCATTTTGAAGATCATGTTCATTGCTCCTTCCGACCTCCACCTCCTCCACGAACACCTCTGGACAACCCAGCATCCATCACTTCTGATAATTAGCATGGTTATGGGTGTTTTACTTGTTTTATGTGTTTACTAGTGCTTTTGGCCTCCTAAGTTGTAGAAAATTACTTTAGTTTTTTTACTTTTTTTTTGCCATATACTTGTGCAAGTAGTCAACAAACTCTATTGGGGTGAGACTACCTACTTTTTAATTTTTCTACTGATGTATATAATTTTTGATGGATGAATAGAATCTTGATTTACAAAAAAAAATGTATCATACAACATATTTCTGAGAGTGTGTGTATGACTTTGTGATGTCCAAGTGAACCAGTGAATAATAACTTTAGAATCAGTAAAAAATTGCAACTATCAAAAACTCTTTTCTAAGGAAAAGTGAAGGGTGAGCCTCAAACTATATAATTCAAAATGATTTTTTCTTCCTAATCCAAACCCAAATTCCATCTCAAAGTAATAAAAACCTTGCCATGCCTTATTCACATTCATACCATGCCACCTATTTCATATATTTAATAATTGATCTATCAAATTCCAAATATGATTTGTAGGTGTATACTAAAGAAATAGATGGTCAAAAAATTCCTTTGAGCAGTTTCATAATGTACACCACGATGGTCCTTGGAATTCCTTTTTTCTAAGGTTGTATTCCATGGGAATTTTTTTTGAAAGTACACGCCATAGAAATACTTTTTATTTTGGTGGAATCTTCAGCTTCCAGATGATATTCAACCACTAAGTTATATCCTATGGTATTCTATGATCATAGGCGACCAAATAACTCTCCTTTAAATTGTATTGACCCATTTTCCAAATTGCCCTCACAAGTTAATCCTGTGGATCTGTCAGCCTAACGTGAGAAAGTGATAATGCTCTATTATAATCCATCTAGACTTGATGCCAATGATTCTTCATATTTAAATCGAGAGTTATTAACTAACCTTGACCCTATATGAAAGTATTTGCCTGATCGGATATTTTATTTATGGACATTTTACCGTGCTAATTTACGAGTTGAACTAGATCATGGGGGAGTATATACCTATTCCCGCTTCGGGACCAAGGATCTATCCCAATACGTACTCCCTCACCTAAACCGATTCTCAAGGCTAGTCCATATTCCACTATCTCAAAAAATGCCAATAGAACTTTACTTATCATATAGATATTTGCTTTGCTCTTATTTTGGGCCCCGATCCATTATTCTATAGATAACGAATAGATATATTTTTTATATCCTATTCAAAGTCTATAGATTGAAAAGGAACGTAAGCATGTGCTAATGATAACTCCTCTCTAGAACAACCTATAGCCAAAATAGTATATTTTTGGTCATTTATTACCATACCTTTAGATTTTACGAACAAATTGATGATTATATTGAATGTTGCAATATCTTTCTCGGAACTATCTAGAAGTATTGGCACATCGTATAAAAAAGTATATGAGTTAATTGTTTACTCTCGATAAAATAAGCCCCAAATAAATTCACACTCCTCCTAGAATCCTCTATAAGCATATTTATCCCTTAAATAACTAAAATAAATAGTAACGGGGACAAAGGGCATCACTTTCTGAGCCCTCTTTAAGCATGAAAGAAATAATAAGTTGAGCCATTAATAAAAATCACAAATGATGTCGACGTTATACAACACATGATCAAGTTAATGAAACTAACATGGAAGCTCCGATGATTAAGAAGCATTATAATGTATATCGAGTTGGTTCTATCATATCCCTTAAATAAATCAATCTCTAGTGTCATACCTTTCATTTTCTTTGTCTTCAGACTATGTAACACTTCTTGTGCCACACAAATGGCCTCATGAATTTGATGATCCTCCAAGAAAGAAAATTGTTCCTTAGAAATATGATGAGATAGTATAGGCTTAAATCTATTTGAAATCCCTTTTTCTATGCTTATATAAATACAATTTCACTATGATATTAAACAGTGATAATTAAATGTCATTGGATCATTAGATTTTGGAATAAAGTCCATAAATTTGGTGTTGAAGGCTACATACATTCCGCTCGAAGTTCTAAATTTTTCAATAACCTTAATTAATTCATTCCCAATTAGATGATAAAATTCAAGACAAAATTCAACAGGGCATGCATATGGCCCTGAGCTCCTATCCCAATTAAAACATATGAGAATAACATCTACCTTGGTCGTTGTTACTGGGGCCATCAGATCTAAATTTGCGACTTCATCAACAAAAATGAGGAATAGCCTTACAACTTGAATAATATCTAGAATAAATACCTCTCTAGGGGCTTCAAATAGAGAAGGAAAGTGCCTTACCCTCAAAATTTATTACTCTCTCAATTTTTTTGCTCTAGCACCCCCTTCATCTTGAAATTACTTAATAGTATTGATTTTTATTTTGTCCTTGGCATATTGTTGGAAAAAAGAAATTGTTATCAACCCTTGATTTTATCCAAATCACACAACTCCCTAGCCTCTAGGTTTTCTCTCTTTCATTTGGAATCCTTCTATTTTTAGTATCAAGATGAATAATTCTTAACTTTGTGTCAATTTTTTCATATCCCTCCCGCCCTCCAAGCTTCTCCAGAAGTCTTAATTCTTCCTCAATAATTTTCAAGTATTGCTCCTCTCTTTTATTTTTATTCTTTACCCATTCAATGGTATTTTGCTTCACAATTTTCAATTTTCCTCAAAATATCTAGTTGTTGAACACTGTCCCGAGGACGAAACATTTCTCCAATATTCTCGAACCATATTATTAAATTCTTCATCCTTCATCCAAGATGCATTAAACTAAATGCGGCCTTTGTTTTCTAGAAATACCCATCCAATTCCAGGTAAATAGGAAAATGGTCAGAAGCTCCCTTGTTTCCAATCCACTATCTAAAAAGAGGGATTTTTTCCAGCAGTGACACCCATAACATGAAACAACCCAATCAACAAGAGACCATATGATCAACAACTCTATAGTTTCTCCAAGTTGGCTTGATTTTTTCCAGATTCATATCAACCAAGTTGTTTGATTCAATCATATGAGAAAACAATTTTGATAGGAAATCAGGTTGATTATGAGACCCCAGGAATTCAACCATACCAATGGAAGAATTTAGGTGCCCCCAAACTATAAAATTAGTCGACTGCATCAAGTATCAGGGCATTAATCTATTTTAGAATCCAACCCTATCTGAACAGGGCACATATATGTTTACCATCCTGATCTCAAATCTAAGCTCTTCTGAAAAAATATCTCTCACGATAATTCCCTCGCACCCCCAAATGTTCATAAGACTAACAGATCTACAATTTACACCAAGTGCCAAACCCCCGGGTCTACCACAAAGATCAATCGCGTAAAAATCCTACCCCTTAAATGCACCCTCCAAGGCATTTACAATGTCAGGCTTGGAAACTAATGTCTTCTATAGAAACATAATGGAAATATTTTCCAATGCAACAAGGTGCCTCAATGTTAGTTTTATGGAAAAACTAGAAAACCTTCTACAATTATAGGATGACCACTTTATTTGGATACAAAAAATGGGGTTTTTCTTTCTCTAAGGACCCTGTCTAAAGAGATTTTACACCCAAAAATTATGTCATGGATAACCTAAATGATGGCTTTGGATATGTGAGATTAGTAACCCCGAGGGATTTTTGGGATTTTGGATGGAGAAATATGACCCAATCCCCCACGAAGAGCAAGTTTTCATAAACCTCGATCAGGAGGTCTATATATGGAGTGAATATTATACCTAAATATCGTAGAGGTATTAGAATAAGTATCTTCTGACATATGCAAAGAAGGGCCAAGGATTATACAACATGCAAGGACATGTTCAATTAGACATGATATAGCCCCAATAGATAAATTAGAACCATCCACCCCCATATTTGATATCAACACAAGAAAATATAATGATGAATTAAATATGATGTGATCAGAAGAAGGGTGATCAAAGGAAGAAGTACCCGAGAATTGAGAAGGTGTGTTGAATGTCCTCCACCTCTCATTGGGATCCCTTCCATCATTCTATGTTGGTTGAGTTATAAGAGGCATATAGATAGATCTTGAATGCCTCTAGGGAGATACATATTGTTTTTATTCGTAGTCCACATCAGCACACTGAATTATACCACAAATTACTAAATCCTCCATACCACCTCCATCTCATCCCCCACAAGGATTTTGCACTCATGTACATTCTCTGAAGATGTGACCAAATTCATGGCATCATCAGAAACGAAAAGGAATACCTTCATAATACATCATTTGATTGTGAGTGTATCCTTTGTAATGAAGATCAAATTTTCCTTAAGACCCTTTGTGGTATCCAAAAACACCAAAACCCTCGCATAAGAAAATTTCCCCAACTCTAGATATGATCTATTGAAATCCATATATTTTCTCAAGTCATCTCCAATTTGTCAGAAAATATCTTTTTCCCATAAAGACAGAGGAAAACCTGACATCTTTATCCAAATTGGCCCCATCACCAGTCGTTCCCTTTCCAAGTCAAAAAGAGGCAACGATCTCTTCATACTTATTGGCATTTATTCAATGTTCCAATGACTGGGCAAGACCCAACATGCTTGTTCAACATTATTGAATTTTAGGGTAAACCAACCATACAATAATGTGCAAATATCTAGTAAAGTATTCAAAATCTAACCCTAAGGCTCCTCATTGTTTTAGTTAGGAATGTGTTCTCCTGATTTATCACGAAATTTTAGTTTATCTTTATTTAGATATTTTATTTTTATTTTTTGAATAGGAAGAAAATAATTTGAAGTAGGCGGTACAAACCCATTTTCTTACCTTTTGTAATGAACTTTTATTTCATATTTTAGTTTATATCCATTTACACATTTTGTAATTTCTTCATTGTATCAATCATAAATGAAAATTTAAAACCCAAGCTTCAAAATTCGCAATGTAAACCTTAAAGATAATACATCACTTACAATGGACAATAATATCAAAATATGTTATGTACCTTATGCGTAAAAAATGATAAGAAACCAATAATTACAAGTATAAACTTCCTTTTATAATGAATATAATGTACAAGAAAATATTTTATGATCCCAAGACTATGTCTCCTTAGCGTATATATATGAGATAAAATATAATATTATAATAAAAAGGTACCATGCTAGGCTTTGACATATAAAACAATATAACAATATAAATGTAATTACTCAATATCTAGAGATTAATAAGGTTTTTTAATGTTGTATGCACCATATATAGGGATTAGAATGCCCTTCCCTTCAAATAAGTGTGGTCGTCAACGATTCACTATTTGAGGGTGTTTTTTCATGAAAAACCCATCTTCCCATGTCACTTATTCCACTGGTGGGTTCTTTAATTTGATGAGATACCTAGTAATTTCTCAATTTCTTATTTATTGAGTCCTTGTTAACATTGTTTCTAGTTCTAGTATTGGTTACCATTATTCATTAATTTATAATAGAATATTTAGGACTTGGATCTTGTCATTGATTACCTTCTTGAAGCAAGAAACATGGAAGAGTAGATGAACATGTTAAGAAGAGGAAACTACAATTTGTAAGTCATACATTCCAATACTCTACAAAAATGCGGGCATACTTTGTCATTTGATCTACCACTACCATATTGACACTCTTTCCTTTAGATCTAGGTAAGATTGTAATAAAATCCATTGAAATTATTCCCCATGCTAGCTTCATATGGCTAATGGTTAAATGAGAAATGGATTATTGATTGTATCTGCATTATTTTTTTATCATATAACGCATTCTTCCACAAACATTTTCACATCATCTTTAATACCTTCCCAAAAAAATATTTCTTGATTCTATTGTATGTCCTCCTATAGGAGAAGTGTGTGATTCTAAAAGGATATTATGTTTGAGTTAAGAGTTATTAAATAAGAATAAATTATCTTTATACCAAAACAAATTATATTTCCACAT
The DNA here is from genome assembly GCA_034641835.2 of Pinus albicaulis. Taxonomy (NCBI): domain Eukaryota; kingdom Viridiplantae; phylum Streptophyta; class Pinopsida; order Pinales; family Pinaceae; genus Pinus; species Pinus albicaulis. Next base: position 595,645,939 of record CM076573.1, read on the forward strand.
TAATTTTTCTACTACATCAAGCTCCTCATGTGCTTTTTGAATGATCTTGCATACCTTCTCATTTTGATTCCATGTTATCCTTACTTCTTCCACCCAATTACACTATGGAATGGGAATAGTGCATAGTAGACTCTTTTTTTATTCCTGTTTCCTTTAGGGTACATTTTCCACAATATTTTGTTTTTCGTTTTTAAATATAATTTCAGTGCCATAACCCAACATCTTTAAGACCCATTTTGTTCCTATTCCGAAGATATACTTTTCCCCAAGAAGTAATTCAAGTTTCTTTAATCTATTTTTACTTTAAAGTCTCTTACTATTATCTATGGACACATTTCTTAGACGCAAGTAGTACGACCAAAATTTCATTTCATAGATGGTTTTAAGTAAGTTATTTCCTTTAAGTTTTCTACTTTCAGATTCAAAAAGAATTAGTTCTTGCATCAAAACTTCACCAATATCATGGCTTAATGCATCATAATCCATTACGAAGGCTGTTGTGAAGTCAATTGTTTCCAAGGCCTGAGTTATACACATAGTCTGCTTAATTTTTTGAAAAGATTTTGTTACTTAGTCCAATAAAAATCTTCCCTCCCGAATGATTTTGTTAGATGTGTTGGTATTTGACAACATTTCTTGAAAACTTTCAATAATATTCTGTCAATATTAAGAAGCCTTTTATTTTATTCAAGGTATTAGGGGTTGAACATTCCCTTATAAGTTTGATTTTTTTAGGATCCACTCCAACACTCCCTCCAACCCCTTCGAACAATATCAAGCTATGTTAGGTGTTCTTAATGAATTGAATAAGCCTCCAAGGTTGATTATGACTGGTTAAAACAACTTTTCTCTTTCCAATGTCATTAGAGATTGAATTTGATGCCACCATTGTATTCAACTTTCTAAGACAAATATGAAAATATAATTTAGTCACAATTTGACACCTATTTTTAAATTTATGCCCTTTTGAATCTTGACAAACCAATTATTTCGACATAAACATCACATTGCCACATGCGGCTTGTGTCCAACCCACATGGAATCACCATATCAACATGACATAGCTCTACATAATCACAATATTTTCTGATGACATCCATGGATAGTGCATGTGGTACTATGACGCCAACATAATAAAAGTCTACATCATCATGGGACCCTACTTTGCATTCACATGGCTAATATCATAACCACATGTCATTGGTGATTCCTCATGCTTTGTGATGCTTCCCCAACCTTGTTAGGGTCCTATATTTTATAGGATGAATTGATTGTAGCTGTAATTTTGTATATGATATGTTGTAAATAATGTTTCATTTTGCAAACTTTTTTCCAAAAGAAAAATAAAAAATAACAGTAAAATAAAAATAAAAACAAAAAGGGGATAAAAAATATATATATGTGAAAAGAACAAAAAATAAAAAGCATGAAAAAAAGAAAAAGAATAAAATACCCCATAAAAAAAATCATTATAGAAGTGAGGAATCCTAAATGCCACTCAAAAATTCAAAAAAATGCATCAATAAGTACTTAGAAATTTTTGAATAAATGTGTTGCAAGTTAAAATGCCACATTGTAATAGAAAAAATATATTAGTTAGGCTAATCACACTATTTAAATGTGATTAGGCTGAAATAAATAAAATTTGTTTAGGTTAGTGAATAATCAATCACACAGTATAATCATGATTGAATTAGTCTCGTTGAAATAAACATGATGTTAAAAACACTATTTAAACGTGGTTAATTAACAAATCAAAAGAAAAAAGAAAAAATGGCTTGCAAATAAAAATGCAACACTAGTGCATAATTGAATAGGTTAGAGGATAATTGAGTAGGTTTTAGATTAGTTTAATCACAAAATTTATATTGTGATTATCGCAAATTGTAATAAAGTTTTGTTTCATTTGTATGTAATAAATAACAGAGCACTTGCAACAGCCGCGATCCACCCCACCCGAATCAATGACGAAAGATTGTCTTCGCCCACCCCCTGCACAACCAAATTCCATTCAAATTTTAATCGTCGAGGGGGTCTGAAGGGGTAGGAATACTCTACTACATGGTGGATCCTAGATAATATGCACCCCCCTGCTCATTTTGGCTCACTGCTCTATCCCCACTCTGAAAATTGGCATTCTGCTACCATGCATTGACCGTTGATCCTCTTCACTGCCGCGCCAATAAAATCCTACCATGTTGGACCTCCCATCCCCAACATGGCTCCCCTATGATCCATCTCCCCTCCAATGCTTCTCCGCCACCATACCTTTGTGCATCCCACTTCCTTTTTGTTAAAGAAAATCCTCTTCATTCTTATCCCCCAAGACCATACTGCCATCTGTCATTCATCCCTCCACATAAACCAATCGTTATACCAATAAATTCCTCTTTCTCCTACAATAATGGATCCACTCCATTTAACTATAAGAAGACAATGGTAAACATGTTTTTTTCCCATATAAACCACATGAAACCCATTTTACCCCCTTCGTTTACTATTACAACATCATTGATGATTTCAAGTGCGCATTCAAGCTAAACAAGACTCTTCAACATTATGTCAGTGGTCCACACCCTCACTTAACCAGTCAACATAACCAATCTCTGTAATCAAGCTCTTGACCATGAAATTAGTGTCAAATTACCAGTCTTCATCTGTTGTCCAGGTAACTATAATTTCCTCTTCTTCTTTCTATAGTGGCTCCTAAATGAAAACGCCTAAGAATATATATAAAGTCTCTGATGTCAATCTCATGTTGACCCCTACCATATATCTAGATAACCAAGCATTAGTGGACCAACAATACAATATTTTTGACACCAGTTTTGATTTCTACATGTATGAGCTTCACGAGTGGTTGAAGTAGAAATACCTTGACCAAAGTGATGAATTGGGACTATGGGAATCCTCCCTGCCCCAATTGATTTTTCCAGAGACCTATCAATTTCCCAATTTCATGTCTTGGTGCAAAAATCATTATGTCCCCAACCAAAGAGTAGTTGTGACCTAAAAATGACACACCCTATTCACCATCACTGTTGAATCTATCTCCCAGATGCTTCAATTAGAAAATTTTTATTCCTTGAAGACATTTTCAGTAGGTTCCCTCACTAAATTCTACAAAAACCTAACCTTCCCATAGAGATCCAAGTTTTCTGAGGTTTTCCTCTCTGAGGATGCACAATTACCGAGGAAGAAGACCCCATACTCTTCGTCTATGTTCCCTGGGTTAACCAAGCATGTAATTGCAATCATTTCATGCATACTTGGCTACCACCCTTATTAGTGGGTTGATGAGGCCATTGTTGGTTTCTTGTTAGTTTTTACAACTCGTGAAAAACCCCTTGTTTTCAATTAGAATGATTTCATTGCAACATCAATTCATGACCAATTTCTTAAGTTATGTAATGAAGGGAATTTCAAGTATACTTTAGTGTTAGTTTATTAATTTCTTTACCATCAGGTAGATAGTTTTTCATTTTTAGTGCAGAAATTAAATGAGCAGGGTGATCCATAATCATTTATCCATTGGCCCTCTTTGGTGAGGAAAAATTCTATTGAATATACCTTCTCAGACTATGTTGAGTAGTTCCTACATAGAGTTCCATGCATACTAAATAATGATTTAGAGCCTAAGATAGGGAAATTTTTTTAAAAAATATTGCATCTGAGTGAATAAACTAAGACCAAAGATTGGTATTTATACCAAAATTATACCGAGATCAGGGTATATGGGTGTGAATTTCCACCCTATAGACTCCCAAAGTTTGTTCCTATGATCATTTTCTCCCTAGAATATATAAGGCAGATGATACACATGGATGATCTCCATTTTTTTGTGTCCAAGAAAATGTCTCAATTCGTTATTAAAGCACAGGTTGGATCATTTATATATAACACGAGAACAACAGGTAAAGAGAAATATTTTATCCTTAAAAAAATGAAATTAAAGTTGAGTTTCACCTAGTCATATGACCCTTTTGGCATTATTTCAAAGCTAAGAGTGGAGTAGAAAACCACTCCCTATAACCACACTCTAAGACTAGAGTTAGAGAAATTCATGAATCTGAGTTAGTGGGAAGATAATACACTACAAGGGGCAGAAGAATAGATGATATATAGAAATACATTGCAAACTCCAGTACCTCAAGAGAAGCAGGATAAAATGACAAGGGATGATGATTCCCCCTCAGTTACAGATATTGGGAGCAAATTATTTCTGATATACAAGAAGAAGAAAATGACTAATTAAACACCATCCTTTTCGTAGGGAGATGAGGTACATGCTACCATAATTTTGATAGGCCCTCATGTTTCTACAAGCAAAGATAATATTTTCATAGGATCTACCTCTTCTTCAACCTCCAAAGATCCTCGAGATATAGCTCAGGCAACAAAATTGGCGCAGGACACCGCTGAACCAAACATTTTTGCAAAGTACAAGAAAATTAAAAAGAGGAATGAAATGTGAAAAGTGACAACATACACCCAATTAGGGAAGCAAACAACTACCTCGAAGCATAGGATCCTTTAAACCTTTGATACAAAGAAAGGAAAAATGTAGATCACATTTCTTGAAGCACGAGTTCCAATTCCAAAGACACCAATAGATTATAAAGAATCCACATTTTCCTTTGATGCACATCAGATTCACCCAATTGACCAAATGGATATGCATAAAAAAACTAATGAAATCATGTACTCTACTTTGACCAATGCTACCATGTAAGCCTCCAGACTGCAAGTATCAATCAGAAACATACACACACAATTGAAGTTGGAAAGGATTTCATCTTTGGCCAAATATAAAAAAATCAATTCACTGGAAAACTTGGTGATCAAGCTGGGCTAAAATCCCAGTGATGTAAAAGAAGTATAAGAGATTGTAAAGAGAAATAATGCATATATATTAGCATTGAAGAAATAGATAAAGATGACATCTACAGAAGACATAGAGGCCAAGGAAGTTGGGTAAATGGAAAAACAGAAAGAATACATGTTCAAAATAATAATTGAAAAAAAATAGCAAGATCAGAGACATGGAAGTGGAGATGGAGAAACTGCTCAAAGAAAAGGAGTAGTCATTACAGTTAGCTATAGTTCCACTAACAACAATCCCCATTTCAATTGCAACAACACCGACAACCTCTACATCGACATCAACACAAGCACAAACCACACATCTTTAATGTTAGTTGATCCAAGCCATGGACAATTTGTCCATTCAAGGGAAAGAAATTTCAAAATTAAAGGCCCAACTCAAGAAATTATATGAGACGAAATTAAAAATATACAATTCATATGTGGTATAATTACAAAAATCTCACAGGCTTTCTCAGAAAATCGAACAATTGGGAAGTGAATCAACTATGGCACATAATTTGGCACAGGGAAAGGAAAATTTATGGATAGAGACAAATGAGGCCATTACTGCGATATGGCCTTCAATAAAAATAATTTTTGAATAGGAAGAGTTGATACAAAGATCCAAATAAGTGGTGAAATAAATAGAAATATATTTGGGGTAGAAATCTCGTGAAGTAACAACTCTAATAAAAATATTGAATTATTAAACTAAAGAAGTGTTAGAAGATCTTGAAATTTAGGATAGGACAAAAACCATCTTGAAGGTAAAAACGGTCCATACTAAAAGGAATCTTAAGCTGCAACTTGAAAATAAATGTAACAATATGGAATCCATCATTCAAAGATTCCATAAACAGTTTCATGTGATAACTAGGAAAGGGAATCCAGTATTAATTGGGATGGGAGAAAATTTGATTAACTTAAAATACTATAAGTAGACATTATTCACTATTGAATGAGATAAATCAAACAGGGAACATCACAGGGAAGGACTTTATGGAGGTTGTAGATTTCGACTTATTCATCATACATGAGAGCAAACACTTGTTTTTCATCAAGCCTAATTTCAAGAAGTATATTGATGTAGATGAGACATATAGAAAAATGATAAAATTTTCTATCCCAAGTGAAGTCTGATGGGATAATATATGTGAATTCCTTGGGTAGACAGTTTCACCTCCAACATCCAAACAACAAGGAAACACTTTTCGGGGTCCAATCATCAACATCCATCCTCGAGAATAGAGGCAACAACTACAACAATTTCTTATCTCCTATATTTTTGTTCTATCTTTGTAAACCAACTTTGGATAGTTTTTCAGAATACTTGATATTTTCACTCAAGATATTTGTTGATAATTTTGCATAAATACTTCCAAATTGGAAGTATTATTGTTCAGACTTGTATGAAGAAATATGCTTATGATGTAAAGTTGTTCCTTAATCTCAAGTGGAAAAAAATTCAGTAATACAAAAATATTTTTTAAGGATTTCTACGTCAAACTTATTTTGTAAGTTATATTCTCTTTTTAATGTGTTCTTCTCTGTTAATTCATATGTTTCTCTTATCTATTTTTTTCAAAGAAAAATAAGGATATGAATTTTTAAGTACACTTAATTCTGGCTTCTGAACAAAGTTAATGTTTTCAACTGAAATTAAACACTATAATTATTAATTTCTATATGTTTAATGGATCCTTAAATTTTCCATCTTTACCATCTCACAAAGCTCATAAGATCTAATAATTTTTCCTACCTTGCCCTGCTAAAATTATCTGTCACTGCTGAAATTGATTGACTTGAAACTTAATTGACTCCATTTCCCAATGTCTTTCCCTTGTTGTTCCAACCAAACCATTTTAAAAAATCAAACTCTGAACTTTCACATATAGCCTAAAATCCTACAAAGAAAACAAAGCAAAATCTGACAGAGAGATCCATCTTTGAGTTTAGAAGGGCTGGCTTCTAAAATTAAAGTGGTTTTGTGGTTACGTTTGGGTTTCTTTCACATCCTTAAGAAATTACGAAGTTCTAACATTCTGGTGACCATACTGGGGATGAAATTTTTTTAGTTAAAATATATATTCCATGGTGAAATTTTTGTTTGAGTGCTTAAATCTATTTCTAAGTTTGTGGCTAATAAATAGATATGATAATGTTGTTTTCCACTTATAAATTTCACATATTCTACATTTGTAAATATAAAATAAGTAGATTTGGCTCCTAAAGGAATTCAGACTAGAGCACATCCTGATCCAAACCCCCGAGAAATTTTACATAATCTAGAAAAAATAATCAGAAAAAGGAGTGTAAGCGAGAGTGAATCAAGTGAAAGTCTCCTACCAAGGGTCAATTCACTTCGTGGGAGTTTTTTCACTTTAGAAGATATAGAGTTAGATTTGGATTTTCAAGATACACTTTTTTAGAAGAAAATCTGATAGTTTTGTGCCTAAAACAATTATTGATGAAAGCTTACTAAAATCATATAAGTTGGATCAAACTGTGCATAAATATTTGGGCCATCAATCACCCAAATCATCAAACCCTTCTTCTACTGCATCATCTCCCATTCCACAACTAGGTTCACCTATTAATCTTGTTCCTCCATTAGTTCGTCCTAGTAGCTATACACTAAGTTCAATCAGTTCTACACCCAATCCATCTACTATTCCTAGGTCACTTCCACTACAACACATAAAAGTGTTATAACTCCACAATTAATACCAATTATACCCACTCCTCATACTACTACATATTCCTATCATCCACATATTCCCATCATGGTTGCTCGTTATGCTCCTTTGAGTTTACCTGGGAAACTTAATCCCATGCCATAAGGTTATCAAACACAGATACTTCAGTTTGATAACACTGGACCAATTACTTCTCAGCAACACATAGATTGAATGCATGGTTCTTTTGATTTACAAGAATTTGATGTTAAAATGAGGTTATTTTAACAAAGTCTCATAGGAGATGTTAAAAAATGGTTAAAATCATTACGAGTTGCCTCTATCCCAGATGTAACTCAATTTCATGAAATTTTTCTTAGAAGGTGGGAATTCAAGAAAAACCCTCTCTAGATCTTAGCTGAATATGAGAGTATCAACATAGATCCAAGAGAATCCATCCAAGATTATTGTACTAGGTTCAAGGTGTTTATAATTCTATTCTTATTGTAAGATAACATCCTCCTGGATTAGACTTGCTCAAATTTCCTGATGGTTTTGATCCTGATATGGCCTATCAACTTAGGGAAAGAAACCCTTCCACCTTAGAATAATTGTATAGTAATGCAGTTAGGTTAGAATAAAACTTGTTAGCCAAGAGAGCTAGGTTTAAAATTGAAACAAAATTCCAAATCAAAGAATAGCCATCTTTTTCTTCTTCAGATGCTAAGTTGGATACCCTAGTGAAAACTATGGAGAGAATGATGGATATAATAAGCTTAGTTGATAGAAATCCTCCAAGAGAAAATCAAGGAGCTCCTCCTATTATAAATCCTAATTTTAGAAGAAATCCCCCACAAATTAAAAAACTAGAATAAAGAGGCCCTGTTGTTCAACAAAAAAATAGGCCTCCATTTCAAGAAAGCTATGCTGATGAAGAAACTGAACTAATAGAGGAATCTGAAGAAAATTAGATAGATTTATTTGGAATAAATGAGATAAATCAAATATTCTTGAACAAAGAAGAAGAAGATCATTTTTTTTTATCAGAACCAGATAAAGACCATGTAGAATCAGAGGAATATAAACAAGGATATCAAAACGACATGATGGAGTTACGCAAACAAGACAACCTAAGGAGTAATAAAGGGGTTGAAAATACTCCTGAGAAAACTAAAAAATATACTCCCTCAACTAGTCAACCAAAAGAAAATCCTAAAAAATAAATCTCTAAATAACTATAGGTTACTTCAACTATTCGAACAAAAACCAATCCTCAAAAGGGAATTGCTAAAAAAGATGATGCATATGTCAGAGAAGTTAAAAAATCACAAAAATCTTTTAGCATTGAAACTGAATTGGCCAAAGTAAAAATTCCCATTTCTCTGACTAAATTGGCCAAAGTAAATTCTCCCATTCCTCTGATTAAACTGGTGACTAAAGATTTATATACGACCCAATTCATGAAATCTTTGATGATAGCAGAAAGGACAAGCACAATTAATTTAAATGATGAATGACCCAGTAATATTCCAAATTGGAAATAGCAGCAATATAGCTCATAAAATGAAAGCAACAACAAGTATTTAACACATGAGATCATGAGACCAATATAAAGCCATGTTATTGATCATAGATGCAGCAAATAAGTACAAAACAATGAGGCACTAAACATAGAATGTGATCACACAAGCCTCCAATACATAAACACTCTCAAAAGTGAGATGTTGTTGCAACACAAAATGTCAGTGAACTGCTACAGCGCAGTAAAATAATGCATAGCTGTAGCTAGAGATGATACAATGATTCAAAAATACTGATATATGCCCCAATGGAATATAAACATACAGATCCAGGCACTAGATCAGCTTTCCAAGACAACCCAAGACGGTTTTCGGAAAATGTACACAATGTGCCAATGTAAGTTGTAGCCCTAGAGTTGAAGATATGTTGCAACAATAGAAATGAGATATGTGGCTAAAGGTTATGTAGAAAACTACAACCCTCCTCCAATACACCCTCCAGATGAAATAATAACTCCTCCACTAAATAAATCTCCTCCCAAAACAATCACTGCAACTACCCCAGCAACTCCTCCCTAAAATAACACAGATCAAGATTGAAAATGTGTTGTAGGGGATGAATATTTCTTATCATAGCACCAAATGTGTGAAATAATCCAAATGGGATTCTTTTCAGGCCTCCCAATGGATGGAAACCTTCCTCCAATGAAAAAATAGCTCTGTAGACACTCGACCTAATCCTCCACTGCTGCACCCTGCAACACAGCACAATAACCTGCAGAAACTGCGTTGATGAATAAAGTTGTAGCTTGGCCTGAAAACCTAAATGTGTAAATGAATATAATACTCTTCAAAGAGGCCTCTCAAGGAAAGATATGGGATTCCCGCTCTGGAACACCCGGTGCTAAACAGCACAGCACCCCTGCTAAACAACAAAGGAATGCAAAGTCTAAATAGACCATATACAAAATAATATTCCAAAACATAACCTGATATGTTTTCCATCCTATTAAATATATTATGAGCTCACTTTCCCTTGTCCCCACTCAATTAGGTCATTTCCTCCATGAGATCAATCTCCCTCCAAAACTGCGTTATTCCTCAATTAATCTCCACTCCTCCATAATAGCGTTGTTGACTTGGTGAATGTTGACTGAATCAACATGATCCAAATCCTGTTCACACTTGGAGGTGCTTTATTTAGCTGCTAAAAAGGTATCATTTCACACATGAACTGTTTTTATTGCTGCTTAGGAGACTTATGGGCCTTCCTACCCATTTATTCACCTACCTAGTGATATAAAAAAATATAATATTCCATTTAGCTGAAAGCTAAATTTTTGGAATATTATATTCCTCCCCTCCAAAATGTTGCTTGTCCTAAAGCAATTGTATAAGGAGAGAAAAATCCCTCCCTCCTCCTCTTGTGGCCTCCTCCTTAATATTCCCCACCACTACTCAAAATAATCTGCAATAAATCTGCCCTCCAATTTTTTGTCCCAAGTATGCAAAACCACATGGCTCACATCATGAAAAGGTGGAAGGTGTAAGTGGAAACCTTCTTGTTGTCCAATGGCCTCCTCAAGGTAGGATTTATGAAAAGCATACGGGATCTCATTCTCAATGAGAAACTCCCAAACCCATGCTATCATCCAAATGAAATGAGCCATTCTAGGTAGCTCATCAGAATTATCCTCAACCCCCCGTTCATGCAATGTATTGGGGCTGTATGGAGAGATTAAATTCTTCCACCCGAGTTGTTTCTCTCTCCATTTATGGTATATATGGGGCTGCTACTGATCTTGGGCTGAAAAGTCATGGCCTCCAAGAATGGCCCAAGTTACCCCACCAAACAAATCAGCCATGAAGTTCCTCCTCAAAGAACTCAAGTTCTCCAAATGGTTCCTACCACATGAAGAAAAGAGATGTAGTAAAAAAATCATGGTTTGCCCATTGTTTCTCCTGAAACATGGAACATGTAAAGTAGGGATAATCATAACCCCAATGGGAACCTCCAACTTTTTTCCCACTCTCCAAACAAATCTTCCCATGAACATAAGAACATCAGCAATATATGGAAGCAAAAACCAATGAAAACAAGTAGCCATATGACAACCGGAAAGTGGATCATAGTTCCACACATGGAACCAGCGCAGTGCATCCCGTGTCTGCCTCAAATCAAAGAATAAAAAGTGCTCTCCCAACCACTTTTTTCTGCCACAATCATCCTACAAGATAGGATCATGAAGGTAAAATGTGGTGTCAATGGTGCACACCAAGAATCATGTGGCTTCCCCCACAAACCACCAATATAATAGCCAACCTCAATGCTGCAATTGGCCTCAAGTACATCATAATATAATGTGAAATAAGGGATAATCCTCCTTGTTACAACATGTTTCTCATATAAAGTAAAGAAGTACAAATCATAATGAAAAATTTTACCTTCTCTACCATGTACCTTGGTCCTTGAGCTGAAATGGCTCAACTGAAAATTTTCCCTCACTCTCAATGAGTAGGGAAGTGGTTGTGACAACCTCTCCATCACCATCTAGGTTGTGCATCTCTCCTCATGCTGATATACATCCTATTGAATTCCCTCCCAAGTGAACTCCTCCATCAAAGAAAGAAATGCATCAAAGTGCATGGAAAGAAAGTCCACATGTGCTGCATGTAGCAGCTTCCTCTTGAGCTTAGAAACTCTAGTCAAGAAGACTCTACCATAAGAATGGGTGACCTAATCAACTACCATGTATCTATCATCTCCCTTTGGGTCATCAAGAATCATGCAAGCACCAAGATCCTTGGAGTACTCTACCAAGAGTTGAGACCTCCAATATGGATCAATCATCCTAAGAGACAATGTTGAAGATCTGAAATGTGAAGCTCCCCACATGCTGCCATCTACTCCTTTGACATCCCCCATGCCAAATTCATCCTCCAAAGTGTTTCCATGCCCATCATGTAGCTGCTCATGCTCAAGTAGAATTGGTGACCTTTGGAAGTTGGCCTCCCATGAGAAGCTACCATCCAAAAAGAACTCCTGATCTTGGCCAATGTAAGCATGAGTGGCCTCCATCTGCTCCAATATGTGCAAGATTACTCCCTCAAGGGAAGTACCCTTTGTGTCTCCAAATCGATGGAGTGGTCTCCTTGCACCATGGTGGTTCCATCCTCCATCACTGCAACAACTTCTGTCAGTGTAGAATATGTAGTGAGAGTGGGTAATGCTGAAAGTGGGAATATGTCTCCCTCATCCTTGAGTCTACCCCAAACTCTCTGCGTTGTAATAGACCCTTCCAAATTATCCACCCCTCTAGGATATAAGAGTGGTGCTATCCAATGTGAAGCATTCCTCATCATCTCCTGATCTGGTGGTTTCCCCGGTGGAATGCCTCCATGTAATGAGACATGAATGTCAAAAGTAGACTGCACATATGAATGGAAAATTTTTTCCCTGCCCTTACAGCACAAATCAGTCTGCCTCTTCTTTGCATTAATTCTCTAAAATAGGTAGGGGTGTGTGCTCCTCATCATATGATACTGGTCATCCTCCCTACCTTCTCCTTTCATCTGTAAGGTTTCACAATCATGCTGTTCATTAATTGTACCTTGACCTCCAAATAAGAGATCCTTGGTAACTTCTTGTAATGATACAAGAATTCCTCTTGTTGGAGCATGTGCTCCTCCTTCCTCTACATGAAGTACTATATATGCTCTAGATGTGACAACAAATTTTCCCCCAATAACTGGATCCTCTTTTTAAAAATGGATCTCCATGCCCTATTGTTCAAGAATATGAGATAGAGGTCTTGCCTCAAGCAAGGTATTACGCAGGATGTTAGCCTCTTCAACAATTTTCTGAAGTGGAGTTGGGTGTATAGATTCCTCCAACATATGCAAAGGTTTTTTTTGCTTTGGTTTGTTTAGTTCCACCAATGATGTTTCACAATGTTTTCCATCAAACCTTTCCACTAATCTCTTAGTGAACCTTGCATAAGAAGAAGTAATTTCATTTCTTAATGAAAAAGACTCAAATATCCACCAAGCATAGGCCTTCGCTTCAAAATGCAGTGCTGAAAATTTGATGGCTTAATCTTCAAAAACTTGGTGCTGCTACAAATAAGTGTGTAACTCCTCCACCCAAGCTCTAGCTAAACATGTTGGTGATCCATAAAAAGTAGATAGGAAAAATCTACCCATGTCATGCTACTTGCTCCTCTCCACCTTGATCTTGTAAAATTCTTGGAAAGTGATATAATCTCTAAACTTCATAGTTTGAGATTCATATTCTTGTAGATAATCACTAAGAGCTCCCCTCCTAGGAATTTCTTCTTCTTCCATCTCCCCCTTTGCATATCTGGGCATATGACTACGCTGAGAATCATAGTGTGTAGCTGCATGCTCACACTCATCATGTGAAAATCTAGAGTTGGTTTTATATCCAAAATCCTTTGGAGATTATCTCTCTCTCTTCTCATCTTCTTGAGATCTCCTTTGATATCCTGCATAGTTTGAAAGAGAAGCTGTGAGAGCTCCTCCTCCTCTCTTCCTCCAAATAATGGATATTTATTTTATTTTATTTTTATTTTATTTTTATTTTTTCTGTACATATTTGTCTTCTTGTAAAAATGCTTCTCCTTATGGTGACGTATTGGCTGAATGCATAGACTGAGCCAAGATTATGCTTCGATACCACTATAATATTCCAAATTGGAAATAGAAGCAATATAGCTCATAAAATGAAAGCAACAACAATTATTTAACACATGAAACCGTGAGACCAATATCAAGCCATGTTATTGATCATAGATGCAGCAAATAAGTACAAAACAATGAGGCACTAAACATAGAATGTGATCACACAAGCCTCCAATACATAAACACTCTCAAAAGTGAGATGTTGTTGGAACACAAAATGCTAGAAAATTGTTACAGCGTAGTCAAATAATGCATAGTTGTAGCTGGAGATGATAAAATTATAGAAAAGCACTGATATAGGCACCAATGGAATCTAAACATACAGATCCGGGTACTAGATCAGCTTTCCAAGACAGCCCAAGAGGGTTTCTGGAAAATGCACACAATGTGCCAATGTAAGTTGCAGCCTTAGGGCTGAAGATATGCTGGAACAATAGAAATGAGAAGATATGGCTGAATCTGATGTAGAAATCTACATCCCTCCTCCAACAGAGCCTCCAAATGAAATAATAACTCCTCCACTGAAGAAATATCCTCCCAAAACAATCACTGCAACTACCCCTGCAAGTCCTCCCTAAAATAATGCAGATCAAGAATGAAACTGCGTTGTAGGGGATGACGCTTGGCCTGGTGAAAAATGTGTGAAATAAGAAAAAGGGGCTTCTTTAAAGGCCTCCCAATGGATGGAAACTTTCATCCACTGAAAAAATAGCTCTGAAGACGCTCGATCTAATCCTCCACTACTGCACCCTGCAACATAGCACAATAACCTGCAGAAACTGCGCTGATGAAGAAAGATGTAGCTTGGCCTGAAAACCTAAATGTGGAAATGAATACAATACTCTTCCAAGAGGCCTCTCAAGGAAAGAGGTGGGATTCCTGCTCAGGAACACCCGGTGCTAAACAGAAAAGGAATGCAAATTCTAAACAAACCATATAAAAAATAATGTTCCAAAACATAACCTCATATGGCTTCCATCCTCTTCCTTAAATATATTATGAGCTCACTTGCCCTTGGCCCCACTCAATTAGGTCATTTACTCCATGAGATCAATCTCCCTCCAAAACTGTGTTATTCCTCAATTAATCTCCACTCCTCCATAACAGCATTATTGACTTGGTCAAAGTTGACTGAATCAACATGATCCAACCCCTGTTCACACTTGGAGGTGCTTTATTTAGCTACTAAAAAGGTCTCCTTTCACACTTGAAGTGTTTTTATTTATGCTTAGAAGACTTATGGGCCTTCCTACCCATTTATTCACCTACATAGTGATATAAAAAACTATAATATTCCATTTAGCTGAAGGCTAAATTTTAGGAATATTATAGACTCAAGTTATTTTTTTGGAACTGAGGTTGAAGGCAAATATTAGGTTATTTTTTGGACCTTTTTACATTATCTTTAATATTCATTACAAAATATTACATAACTCAATGCTTGATTATGGTGCTTCCCATAACTTGATGCCTAAAGCTATCATGGAAAAACTAGGACTAGACATCAGAAGACCTTATAAATATTTATATTCTTTTGATTCTAGTAAAGTGAGATGTTTAGGATTGATTAAATGTATGTGTATCAATTTATTTCAAATACTAGCCAAGAGTCTAGTCATGGACATTGTAGTAGAAGACATACCATAAAATTATGGGATGCTACTGTCAATATCATGGGGTGCAAAGCTACAGGGTACTTTGCAGATGGATATGAAATAATCCACCATTCTTGTATTTGGAAAGAGAATAAGGGTATACAGATAAAATTTGATGAAATACATGGTCAGTACCCAAGATAACACAAAAAAATACCCCTTGTACTCTGTGCACTTTGACTTGGATTCCTTCATTATGTACAATGAAAAACCAATTGAAGAAAAAGTGTCACAATAAGATATTGTACCCAACAAAATAGACCAAATAAATGAAATTGAAAAACAAGAGGTAGAGGGAGAAGCTCTTTGGAATATGGATTTCGATGGGGTTGTGTGTAAGGATGGTGCAAGAGCTGGTGTTTTTCTTATGAACTCGTCAATAAATATGTCAAAGGGACATGTCTATAAACTAATTTTTCAGTGCACCAATAACATAGCGGAATATGAAGCTTTGATTTTAGGGTTGCAAATTTTAAAGAGAGCAGGAGAAAAACATATTTCTTTACATGGAGATTCTGAGCTAATTATCAAACAAATTAAGGGTGAATATGCTACTAAACACCCTATATTAAAAGCCTATATGAATGCAGTTTTAGACTTTCTGCAATGTTTCTCTCAATATGATTTGTGTGTTATCCCTGGAAGCAAAAATATTTTAGCTGATGCCTTGGCCGTTTCAGCTAGTACTTGTAAAATGTCTTTTCACCCCAATAGGGAATATGTGTTGGAAGTCAAACATAGGCCAATTGTCCCTAGGAATGTAAGATATTGGAAAGTTTTCGGAAATGATGAGAAAATTGAAATTATTTTATAGATGAAAGATGAATTTGACTGTGTAAATATTGGCATAGATGATGATAGTGGTAATGATGTAAATAGAAACAAAACATAAATGGAACTAAATGAAATTCATGATAACTAAGAAGAGATAGAAGTTTTACAATTGAAAGATAATGTGCTACCAAGAGGATTAGTACCATTGGAAGAAATTTTTGATTTCAATGATGTGGCTGAAAAACCAAAAATTGAACTTTTAGAAGACTATAACAATGGAATTCAAGAAAATCCCAAAATTGATGTAGAATACTATAACAATGGAATTCAAGAAAATCCCAAAATTGTAAAACTGCATAAATATTTGCCTCCTAAAGAAAAGCAGAAATACGTTGAATTCCTTAAGGAATTATCTATTGTGTTTGCATGTATTTATGAGGAATTAAAATATTATGATAGTTCTATCATTAAACACAACATTCCCATTAAATAAGACCAAAGGCCCTTAAAGAAAAAACTAATAAGAGTGAATCCAACATTACTTCCTATAATTCAGAAAGAAGTGAAGATAATATAAAATACCAAAATCACGAAGGTTCTAAAAATGGGTTTCAAATTTAGTGCCAACCAACAAGAAACCAGGTTAAATTATACTCTGTGTAGTCTTTAGGAATTTGAAAATTTTCTTACTCAAATACAACTATCCCCTACCCAAAATGAATCACATATTACAAGATTTAGTTAGTTCCTGTAGAATCTCTTTGTTAGATGTATATTCAGGTTATAACCAGGTTCTCATATGTCGTGATGATCAACATAAAACAACATTTACTACAGCATGGGGCACTTTTATGTATGTAAAAAATCCTTTTGGCCTTATGAATTTTGGGGCCACTTTCCAAAGAGAAATGGATATTTCTTTTGTTGATGAAATTGATAGCTTCATTGTGATTTACCTAGATGGTATTACTATATTTTCAAAAAAATATGAGGAACACTTACTCCATTTAAGAAGAGTTTTTGAAAAGTTCAGAAAATTTGGCATCTCATTAAACCATAAGAGAACTCTTTTTGGTTTAGAGGAGGGAAAAAATTTAGGTCATACCTTTAGCAAAGAAGGCATTAGAATTTATCCCAATAGAGTTGAAGCCATAAAAAAAATAGATCCTCCTAGAAACAATAAATTCAATCCTTCATTAGTAGAATACATTTTCTTAGGAGATTCATTCCTAATTTGGCCTAAATACTAAGATCAATTACAAACATGTTGAAAAGAGATATTGAGATTAAATGGAATATTGAAGCTAAGAAATATTTTAGTGAAGTCAAGTTAGCTTTAACTACTGCTCTTGTTTTGATAGCCTTGACTTTACTAAGTATTTTATGATGTTTTCTTTTGCTTTTGAACATATTACTGTAACTGTATTATTGCAGAAAAATAGTGGAGACCATGAAAAATTGATAGGCTTCTTCGGTAGAACATTGAGGGATGCATCACTAAATCAAAAAATCATGGAAATAAATCCTTTGCTTTGGTGAAAGAATTAAAATACTTTCGAGTTTACATCTTACGCTCTCATGTCATTGCATTTGTTAAAAATGTTGTGGTAAAGGATATTCTCACACAAGTTGACCCAGATGGCAGGAGAGGGAAATCGATTTTTGTGATCATATAATATGACATAGAAATGAAGCCAACCAAGCTCATCAAAGGTCAAGGATTGTCCAAATTCATGACAGATTCCAATTTTCATGCCTTCGACATCAATTTTATTAATGTACTTGATGAACAGGAGAGTTGGCGACTCCATAAGTATGAGAAGCCCTTTCGACCTCACCATGGTATGTAGACATCATTTTTTTAGTATAGAATTTGCAATCCCCTCTAGGTTTAACAAAGTGTAAAGCTAGATTTCTAAAATTAAAAACCATCAAATTATGCATTTTAGATCAAATTTTATATTGGAAAGATGCAGGAGGTATCTTGATAAATTGTTTATTGAAAGATGAAGCAGCTAAATTTATGTAGGGATTCCATGAAGGAGATCATGGAGGACACTTATATTGGAAAACCACAACCAATTAAATATTAAGAGCTCATTTTTACTGGCCCACTTTGTTTCTAGATGTGTATAATAAATTCACCTCTTGGCATCAATGCCAAATTTTTGAAGGCAAGAAAAATATTTTACGTTTACCACTAAAGCCTATTTCAGTTGAAGTCGCTTTCCAATAGTGGGGTCTAGATTTCATTGGTGAAATTCATACGACCTCCCCATGCCAGCATAAATGGATTTTGATAGCCACTCATTACTTTAAAAAATGGATTGAAGCTATCCTAACTAGACAAGCGAGAGATGCTGTCATTATCCAATTTCTAGAGGGAAACAATCTGTCCAACTTTTGGCGTCCACATAAAATTATCACTGACAATGTTGTAGCCTTTAAATCAAAGAAAATGGTTGAATTTTGTGATAAAAACCATATCAAACTAGGACACTCCACTCCCTACTACCCATAAGGAAATGGACTAGCTAAGTCTTCAAGTAAACTTCTAGTCAATATTATCAAAAAACGGTTACAGGAAAATAAAATGTCTTGGCATAAAATGTTGATTAATGCCTTGTGGGCTGATTGAATTAACACCAAAATATTTATTGGAATGTCTCCATTGAAAATAGTGTATGAGGTTGATGAAATTTTTCCTACTTCAGTAGTGTTGTGCTATACAACACCCCCCATTTATTTTAATAAATGGGGACCCTTTAGAAATAATTAGGAAATTAATTTTTGTTTATTTTTATTTAAAAAAAATAGAAAACTTTAGGAAATAAAGTTTATTTGTGCTTTTCCACTTTATTGCTTAGTGCGCATCGCAAACTGCATAACTTATAACCCAAAAGACTTGAAAGCCATTGAGTCATGCGAGGTGCGAAATGCACTAAGCTGTTTCCGAAGTTATATTAAAAATTTGCAAGTGCTTCAATCACTGTTATATTTTGTTTATTGCATCGCACCTCATTTAAATGATCTAAATTATAAAGAAATTCCATATAAGTTACGATTACTCGGACCCGACGAGCTAACAAATAAATAAACATAAAGTACTAAAGTCCCATAAAGTGCAGCCGCTTGACTTCTTGAATGCACACTTCGCATTTCGCAAGACTTAACCAAAAGCAAATTCATTTACTGGATAAAATTTGCGACGTGCAATTTGCGCAGATCGCATTTCATAGAATTTAAGGGTAAACATCATAAATGGTAAAATTTATAAGTTGCGATATGTGAATGAATGGAATTTGATTACTCAAACATGCGAAATGACTTATGTCATATCAAACATAAATCCGAGATCCAACGTCTTAAGTTGATTGATAGCTATTTCGTGTAAAGGTGTAAGAGATTTGATTTGAAATGATTATCGATGATTAATAGCATTTTTGATAGGTTCATATTTATTTTTGCATGTTTTAAATAAATTAACAATGGATTTGTCTCTCTGTTCTCTATACTTTTAATGTTCACCCTATTTACTTGAAATCAGGAAACCACTTAACAGAGTAAGGAATATTGAAATGAACAAGAAAGGCAAAGAGATTGCTCAAACGCCGTATACTGAAGACTCAGACATGTCTCCCCTATTTTCAGACACCACACGCAACAAGGATTTTGGAATTTCATCATGGGAGACAATGTGTAAGCTTTTTGAGGAAGAAAATGCGAGGGTAATAACAAAAGTCGCTACAATGGGAACATTAGTTTCTTCAGACGTGACTTACTTCGATGCTACATGTTCATTCGTCCATAAGGTAGCCGCAAGGCCAAAAATTCTCCCTTACATAGACATGGTTAAGCGGGTAATTGACCACTTAAACTTAGAAGAAAAAACATTCAAAGATTCTAAGGGAGAAAATATTGGGTCATTCAGGGTAGAATACTTACAAGCAATGTACCATCTACCCTCCTCGCAGCAGAAATATGACAAGCCTTTTGTGCAAAGCTTTAGAGTAGAGCATCCAGACCTCATGAAAGTCATAAAGGAATGGAAGGAAGACTAGGGACAGATGAAGCGAGATAAACTTGGTATGTACCCAATTGCCCAAATTCCTTCCCCTTACTTTTATGCTACTGGTATGTTGTGTAGATTGTTTTCAAAACCTGATACCACTAGGTTTTTAGTAGATAGGGTCCCATTGATTGACACAATCGTCTATTCTTTAATTCTCAATTGGGGAAATATCCTATCTCACAATTTATCCAAACACATTATAGAGTATAGGAATAAAAGGTGTATTTCATCTAGAGAAATACCTCCCTTTGATATGAGTGCCTATGTTATGGACACAATCTTCTCTTCTTCTAGGTTTCCTACCATGGAATGGAAATGGACTACCCAAGACCCTACCTCAATCCACATTTACCACAGAGCCCTTTTGGATTCAGAATTCCATGTGCATTTTTATAAATTTTTCCATGGAGTCATGTTGCCTATGCACCAGATGATATTCAATGAGAAAGCCCCTAGGGGTTACAAAGAAGCTAGTACATATATTATTTATATGGCTAGATGGTTTGTAGAGTATAATTTTACATATGTTAGAATATTTGGGAGTTATGATTTTCCCCACGTCCTACTGTATTATGTTCCTGATAAGTTACTTGCAAGAGAGATAACTTACCAGCTTGTTAATGGTATTACTAAACAACTGAAAGATGCTAAGAAGGTCGTTTGGCCTAATTTTCCTTTACAGTATGGTGCTTTTGCACTTTTTGATATTGGCCATGCCTACAAGGAAGTTTCAAAGATTAATATATAGAATTTGTCAGTAATGCCAAAGAGGTTGTATGATCCAAATATTGTAATTAAAAACTACATCACTGAGCTCAAAATGAAGCCTTTTATAAAGGAAATACATAGATTTGATGATCTCTTTCAAGGCATGGAAAATTTTTCATATATAATTATGTTTGCATTCAATAAAATTAAATAAGATGATTTGGAAGCCTTTCAAATATACAAAAATAAGAGACTGGAAAAAATTCCTCTTAACTTGTCAACTACTGAAGAAGTCAACAGACCTACTCCAAGTATTAGCTTCGATAACAAAGCAAAATTCATGTCTGAGGATGAGTCGGAATAGTCAGAGCACCAATATCACAATTTAGATCATTATGAAAATGAACCTGAATCCAGAAAGGATAGCCCAAAAAAGATAATTGATCAAGTAATCTAAGAGATAGATATGCAGGAGAAAAGAGAAAGTAATGGAACAGAGTCAACTTCTCAAGAAGTTCAACATAGTCATGATACACTTGATCAGTCAAAAAAGTACCAACCAAAGAATTTGATTAGTGAATGGGGTGAGTTTTATGAAGCAATACAAAATCCTAAAATAAATCCCAACATTGATCAAGCTATTAGTTTTCAGACACCTAAACATTCCCAGAAGATAGTGGAAACTGGTAATCCGCTACAACAAGTTCTAGAAACTCATGATCAAGAGATCATACCAGCCTACCCTATAGAACAAATAGTTTTACAATTTGAGGAAATTCCTTCGCTAGATATCTTCTATTGTCCTAGTCATAAGGCTGTATTTAAGAGAAATAAAAGGAAAATAATTGATGAAACATTCACAAACCTCACAAATTAATCTGTTGATGTTTTGTGGAAGGATCCCTTAGCTAATCCTACTGAACATTTAACTAAATTATCACAGATTGCAGGGGCATATGCTACTTCCACTGTTGATAAAGCTACGGAGGTTTAAATTTTTCTGAAGTAGAAGGAAGACAAAATAAAAGAACTAGAGAGACTATTAGATGAATAAAAATCTAACTCCAGTGAGCAAATGAAATCTAAAATGGTCCAATTTCAAAAGGATTTTGAAAAGATTAATTTACAGCATCAGATACAAATCACTGGGAAGCAAGCACAACTGGAAGTAGCAACCACCAAGTTACAAAGCCAACCACAAGTAGAGAAATTCATAAAAGAAGCATTGTATATAAATGCTAAGTTAAAGCAACAACATGAAGTATTTTTCCAACAAGATTCTATTATCTAATCTTATTGTGACAAATGAAATACTAATATAGCAAGTAGTTACCCATAAACTTGAATGTGAGAAGCTCGAGAAGAAAATCAACGAACACATTCAATGGTAAGCATCAGACTCAAGCAAGGAAGCTAATCTACCCGAGGTATATAATTTCTACAAGGAGATCTTATTCAAAGATTGGGAAGAACAAAGGAAATTACAGAATTTATCAAAGAGTACACGTATGAAGTGTTATAAGAAGTCAAAAAGCTAGAAACACAATGGAATAAAAAGGAAGAAATGTGGGATGAAACAATTAAAAAGGTAAATAAGTTTGATCAAGAAAATTATTGGAATTTTCTGATCAAACCTTATCATCAATACCAAATCCTGTAGTCTTTAACAGGTTCAACAAGAAGATCACATCTAGTACTCTCAAACACAATATTCAAGGGACATGTCAAATCGAGGATTTTATAGTCATCTAAGATCAAGCTCATGCTGCATATTTTCCAGCTTCATGACCAAATCTAAAAGAAAGGGCGGAATTCATACATGATATTGTTGCTTTATTTTCCTAGATAGTTAGTCTTACGAGGATGGTTGTTTGAAACTTCCTCTATATTTTTGTAATAATCTATTTTAGAACATAGTTAGTTTAGTATTTAAACCTTTCTCATGCATTTAGAGAAGGGTCCATAAATTTGTCAAAAAAATTTGCAAAGAATGCACTATTGTAAGTTTGTAAATTCTTTGATGAATTAATGCAATGCATCTGTTATCTTTTGAAAATTAAAGATGTTTAACTGGTGTTGTATTACTGTACTCTTTAAATTTCTTGAAAGTGAAGAGGAGCAGATCAATTATTGTTAGTTTACATGAGTAGAACTTCGTACATATGGTACTTCTATTTACTTGTATTAAGTATTACTTTATAGATTAACAGTCATCGTTTTATTGCATTATATATTTGAAAAGTTATTATAGATGAATGTTACATTTACTTCTGTTCTAATATTTGCCTGTGATTTATTATTAAATATATAATCACACATATGAATGCGATATATTTTTCACAATTCTTCTATTCAAAATAATTTGTTAGAATAATCATCTTACATAATTTTCATCTCTTTCAACTGTTAAATGATCTATATTACTAATAGTTAACGGATATCTCTTTAGATTGCATAAAGGAAGAAACACCCCAGGAATATAGTTGAATAAATAGTTTAGATAGATGCATATGATAGATTAAAATCATTCTCCATTTGCATGTTGTATAATCAAAACACCCTCAAAATCATCCTTATTAGGAAACTGGTCCCATTATCCCCAGTCAGAGCCACTACACCGAACAGAAAAGAAGCTGCTTTAAGGTCCGAATTGGGTGGTTTTCCCCCATGTTTTGGTAGCGGAATTTCGAGGCCTCAACATTTTGGTACTATAAGGAGGGCCTTGTGAATGGAAAAAATATCTAATCAATATAAAGGTCAATATAAGAGTTTTTCTCCCTCTAAATCCCCATTAACTTCCAGAAAATTATCTAGATCCTCATCTTTCAAATCTAAAGTTGATCATCCTTCTCCTAAGTCTCCTAGTGATACTAAACCCATACTATCTCCTGATTCCCATAAAGCTTCCCCAGAAGTTCAGACTTTGATAGAAAAGTTAGAGAGAGTATCTATTTCTGCTAAAAATCCTCAATCTTCTCAAATATCGGATATCAGTATTTCATCTTCTATACAACCTCGAAGAATATTAACTCGATCAGAAATTCAAAACACAGGGATTCTTTCTTTTGAATTTCCATTATATAGTACTCGAAAGAGACTAAAGAGGACTCAATCAGAGTCAATCGCCAGCGATATCTTATCCCATTCACCTTCATTATCTCCTCTCACTTCCACAACTTCCATTTCAACAATCAGTGTTACTTTAACTAATTCCAGTACTCAAACTACTATCCCTTCAACTAGTCCTAGCACTCATCTTGTCCCTTCTTCAACTCAAACTCCACCCATCCAAGCTATTCAAAATCTAATGGCAGGAAACCCATGGAGAAATCCAGGGACTGTAAATATGCCCGCTCCTCTTCATGCTCTACCAAAATCACCTGAAAGATGGTTACCTAAATTTAATCTTGATGATGGTCTTCCGGCAGAAGAACACATTCACAATTTTATGTTATCCATCAATCTAAATGGAATAGTTTAAGAGGATTGCATTGAAATATTATTTTTGTATACTATAATAGGATCTGTAGGATCCTGATATTTTTCACTACCTGCCCGCTCTATAACTACCTAGAATATGTTCAAAGAATAATTTCTAGCTAAATTTGGGGATGTCAGGACCACTTCTACGCTCATAAATGATTTATCAAATCTAAAAGCTAAATAAGGTGAGAAGATAAAATATTTCAATTCAAGATTTAATAAATTACTCAATAAAATTCTTTCTACAGAAGTTCCTGGTGCAGAAGTTCAAACTAAGTGGTATATTTCATCTCTTCCATCCAATACAACTATTTTTGTTGATAGAGAAAAATTGCCAACACTTGCAAAAAACATGAAAGAATCTCTATGTGTAGAGAAATGCATAACCGCTCTTGAGAAAAAGAATTCTCAAGAAGATTGAAAATCAAAGAAGGTATCTTTCAAAGATGATTCTAAAAAGAAAATTCCAAAAGACCCTTTTGATGTATAAGGTCTTCAAAAAGTTTTTAAGACTATGACAAACGTGGTGGAAGATATCAAGAAAAAAGTCGTTGAAAATTCTAGCTCGAAAAATACTTTCAGAAACTTTAAGAAAGGTCAGTCCTCTAATAATCAACCTTCAAATATCATATCTAATGCTGAATCTGATCAAGATACAGAGGAAGAGAAAAAAAAGGAAGAACAAGATGATGAAGAAGAAGTTGAACTAAATAGAATGTGGGACTTCATCCTACCAAATGAAGAACAACATGAAGCTTTACCTATGAGTACAAGGACAAAAAATACTACTGAAGCAACGCAACCAAATCAACAACAAAAGATTTCAACTCCTGCTAAAGATAAATTAGTAAGAAAAAATTATACTTCAAAGGCTACACAAACAAATCCCGTTACTTCAGATACTCCACCTACATCTAAGATAATGGTAGTCTTAGATACCATTGAGTATAATGTAGTTGAAGATATGAAGAAAACCAAGGCCAACATTTCAATTCACGAGCTTACTAAATTAAAGCAGCAACATAAAATATTACTTAGAGACTTAAATGTGGTTCATGCTTCAACCTTACCTGCTCCAGTAATAGTACAATATGATAATGAAATGGGTAAGCCACCTTCCCCTTCAACTAAAATATATGTTACATACTTGATTATGATAGGTGATCGATCCATCTCTCATAATACTCCATTTCTCTTAACCTATGAGATCTATAACAAAAACATTCATAATTGTTTAATAGATTCAAAAGCTTCCTCTAATATAATGTGAAAATCAGTCTGTGCTAAATTGAACATAATTCCTCAGAGTTCTCTTGTTCATATAGTACAACTTGATAGAACCAGAGTAGAGGTGGTAGGAGAAACAAATTATGTTTCCAACAGATTGTCATCAAATCCCAAGGTTACTCAAATAATTAATATACTGGTTGATGATATTCCTGAATTTTATAGCTTAGTTTTAAGCCGAGATTGGTCTAAAAAACTTTATATATTTTTTTCTACAGACTCATCGCATATGTGTCTACCATGTAATGGAAAACCAAATCAAATTCGGGTAGAACGTGAAAAATTCATGAAGCGTATAGTCACCGATCTTGAAGGAGTAAATGAGACAATAGCATTCAATAAAAACATTATTGGAAACTACTTAGCAGAATCATTTTTTGGAAATTTCAATGCTCAACCATCACCTTTCTTTGATAGTGTAGTTGTTTCTCAGATTGAGAATTTTTCCCAGCCAGATAGTTCCAAATGTATAAATTTTGTAGATAAAACAATAGTTAGTTCTTTATTTTTTACTCTTTATTTTGACAGTTCTAAATCTGAAGATGGTTCAGGAACTAGTTGTATTTTAATAAACCCATAAGGAGAAAAAAACATGTTAGCCTGCAAACTAGAATTCAATTGTACAAATAATTTACATGAATATGAAGCATTATTCCAAGGTTTGTACAAATCCATTGATCTTAATATGAAATATTAGAAGGTCCTAGGAGATTCAGAAATCATTATTGGACACGTAAGAGATACCATTCATTGTAATTCTGGAAATTTAAAGCATTAAGAATCATTAGTCCAAGAATTAACCATTCATTTATTAGCCTTTAACATTTCTTCTGTACCTGGAATGTAGAATGCTAGTGCAAATCTACTCGCTAACGTACCATCAAAGTTAACTCCTTCCCAAGAGTTTAGTCCTGATACATTTTCTATTGAATTAATTTTTAGGCCATTTATTCCTGATAATATTACCAATTGGAGAGTATTCAATAATGATTCATATATCATCGATTTCTTAACATCTGAAGGATCTCATGATAGTCAAATTTTGGATGAAAATGAGCATGAAATTAAAATTAAGAAAGAACAAGGCAAAAATCTTATTCCTAAGTATTTTGTCAAGTTAGAAGACCTATATGATCTGAAATATAGGTTTAAAAGAGTTACTAACTCAAAAATTCAAAGCTCTACCTTAAAATTTGAGTTAGCAAATCTAGGAACTAACGAAAAACCTCAGAATTTTAATCTAGGTCTTGGTCTATCTTCCAACGAAATATTATCATTTATTACATTAGTTAGAATATACAAAAGTGTCATTTCTTGGGATTACACCAATCTTAAAAATTATGACACTTCTGTGATTCAACACACAATTCCTATGATCTCAGAAGAAAAACCTATACAACAGAAATTGAGGAGGATTCACCTAAATATGGAAAATCAAATCAAAACATAACTGAACAAAATCCTCAACGCAAAAATTATCTTTCCAGTCATGCATTATAAATGGGTATCAAATTTGGTACCTGTCAGGAAGAAGAATGACGATATTATAATTTGCATTGATTTTAGGAATCTAAACAAAGAATGTCATAAGGAAAAATTTCCATTGCCAACCATGGAACAAGTACTATAGACAGTAGCTGGTTCTAAACTTATGTCCTTTCTAGATGGATTCTTGAGATATAACCAAATTCTCATACATCCAGATGAAAAACTGAAGACTACATTTAGAACTAAGCGGGGAACTTACGCCTATCAAAATATGCTATTTGGATTAATTAATGTAGGTGCCACTTTTTAGAGAGATATGGAGACAGGTTTTAGGGAACTCATAAATAAAACAATGTTTATTTATTTATATGAGATTACAGTCTTTTCTAAACAAGTAACCAAGCATGTGCATGACTTAAAACAAGTCTTTAAGCAATGTAAAAGGTATGGCATCTCATTAAACCCAAAGAAATCATTTTTTGCATTAGATGAAGGAAAACGTTTAGGATTCATTGTATCAAAAAGTGGTATCTATATTGATCCTGAAATAATTGAAGAGATTAAAAGAATTACTTTCCATCATAACAAGAAAGCTATGCAGTCGTTTCTTGGGAAAATTAATTTTGTTAAAATATTTGTCCCTGAATTTTCATAAATAATTTTACCATTACAAAACATGATTAAGAAAAATCTAGTCTTTAAATGGGGACATAATGAAAGATAAGAATTTGATTTGATTAAATAATCAACTTTCAATGCTCCATTCCTGACTACCCCCAATTTTCTTAATCCTTTTACTTTATACACTTTTTCATCAGATACATCATACATTGTTGTTTTAACATAGCTTAATGACCAACAAATTGAAGCACCAATATCATTTTTCAGTTCCAATTTGCAAGGTGCAAAACTAAATTATTCATCTGTCGAAAATAAAGAATTTGTTTTCTTTAAGGCTATAAAGCATTTCAGGCCATTTCTCCTAAAATCTCACACCAAAACCATAGTTTCATTCTCTGCAGTGAGACAAATATTAAGTCAAAGGGGGAGAAAAGGGCCAACTGGGTTACTGCTTTACAAGAATATGATGTAGAAATTAGATCCTCTAAAATTGTTAGAGGTCAAGGTTTTGCCAGAATGCTTATAGGAGCATCCCATCTTTCATAAGAAGAAGATTCAAGTAACAATGTGCAAATAATAGAGGTAAGCCTCAATGATGCACAATCTCAATACACTGATCTCATTTTTTATTTGAAGAATGGATATGTTCAGACCCAAATTAGTTACAAAATGTAATGGGATTTGAGATTAAATGCCAAGCAATATTAATTAATCAACGATGTATTTTTTAGGAGAAATTTTGATTATGTACTATTAAGATGCTTAGAAAAATCTGAAGCAGAGAAAGTCTTGTAGGAATTCCATGATGGAACAGCTGGAGGACATTTTGGAGGAAAATATGACAACACACAAGATCTTGCATACACGTTACTATTGGCCTACACTTTTCAAAGATTCTCATGAATATGCAAGAAAATGCAAAGTGTGTCAAAGTGCATCTAGAAGACAAAGGAAGCCAGCCTTCCCATTACATCCATTCAATATCGAACAACCATTTGAAAAATGGGGATTAGATATAATCGGTGAGATTGTTCCTAACTCTTCCAAACAAAATAGATATATTATCACAGCTACATATTACTTTACTAAATGGGTGGAATAAATTCTATTAAAAGTAGCCAACTCTGATAATATCATTGATTTTATCGACCAATATATCATAACTAGGTTTGGCTTACCTACTTATTTAATGTTTGATAACACATATTACTTCTCAGGAACTGCTATGATGGAATTTGAAATCAAAAGAGGTTTTAAACTTAAGTATTCTGCGAATTATTATCCGCAAGGAAATGGTTTAGTAGAATTTACAAACAAGAACTTGATTAGAATAATAAAAAAAACTATTGATCAAAACCAACGAAATTGGCACAAGTCATTGATATTTGCTCTTTGGGTGGATCGAATAACTCAGAAATCTTCTATTGGCACTTCTCCATTCAATCTTGTCTATGGAAAAGAACTTGTACTTCCTACGAATGTAGTTATTCCTGCTATTTCCTTAGTACAATTTATTGATGAATCTCCTTCTTCTTTACAACTTAGAAAATGTCAAATTCTTAAGTTAGAAGAAGAAAGAGAAAAAGCTAAAAGTACTCATGCACATCATTAAAAAATAGTAAAACCCTCATTTGATTCAACTTCTTTTACTCCAAAAAAAAATTCAAATTGGTGATCTGGTATTGAAATGGGACAAAGCGCATGAGGAAAAAGGTAAACACGTGAAGTTTCAAAAAATATGGCTAGGTTCATTTCAAATAATTGAATAAATAGGCCCATCGACATTTTTATTGCAAGATCTATCAGACAAAAGAGATTCTTTGGCTGTTAATGGGCAGATTTTGAAAAAATACTTTTCATTGGAGGTAACCCCTTATATTCCCTATTTACTAGTGTCTTTTTCTTTTCCTCAGAAAAATAAAAGTTGCTTAGTATAAATTTTTGGTTATTCAAAATAAAATCTCAGATGATCCTTTTTTATTTATCGATTATAGAAATAATAAGTGTTAAGGAAATAATCAAAATATTCAAAAAAAAAATAAATTTTATTTTTACTGAAAGATGCAATTTCACTGAAGTTATTTATTCTTTAGTGAACTCTCATCCTTATATAGCATGATTACTCTGTCATCAGTCAAGAAAAGAATCATTAACATAGTAAATACTCTTTTACAAAAATAAATCTAAAACCCAACATTATCATCCAGAATCCTCAAAAGGGCCAATGATTCACCCCATCCAGGAAAACTTATTAATTTTTTAAACAAATTCAAAAAATATTATAAATAAAAAAACTTGAAAGATAATAAGTCTCATTACAAGCTTGTTTACCATGCTCATAGGGAAATAGTTAAACTGACATTACTAATATTGCCTACCAAAACAGGGTAATGACTTGAGATTATATCAAGAGGACAAGGGGTCTCATCAAGAGCCAACTTGATCATTTTAATTACAACTAGTGAATGGCATTGTCATCATTTGGTTACCAAGCCAGGACAATGGCTTTTAAGTAAATAAAAATATGATACAAAAATAAAAGTTTCAAAAAGTTAGAATTTATTTTTGGAAATTGTAAGAAACACTGGATGGGACAATGAATCATTTCTAGTTAAAAGGTAACCCTACCAAAAGGTTAATTTCTTATTGGAACAGAGGCTCTGCTGTGATAAAAGAGTAAATATTTATAAATTTGATCTGTAAGAGCCACATTCTTTATCTTTTTTAACTGAGTAAAGACTAATATAGATTCTAATACTTATATCTTTAAAATAGGGATTCTTATAAATTGTAATCAAGATGAATTTTATTTCTTAGTAAGATATTATTTGTTTGAAATTCATTCTTGCAACTATTTTTATTTTCAAACAAGTTTTAAGAAATTTAAAAAGTTAATGAGAGATAGTTGGTTCTCCCAAGTGAATCATCAATTGTTGTGCTATAAAACACCCCCCATTTATTTTAATAAATGGGGATCCTTTATAAATAAATAGGAAATCCATTTTTTTTTAAACAAAAAAATTTAGGAAATAAATTTTATTTCTGCTTTTTCACTTTATTCCTTAGTGTGCATCACAAGCCACATAAATTACAACCCAAAAGACTTGAAATCCATTAATTCATGCGACCTACGAAATGCGCTAAGCCTCTTCCGAAGTTATATAAAAAGCTTAAAAACGCTTCAATCACTGTTATATTTTGTTTATCACATCACACCTCATTTAAACGATCTATCTTATAAATAACTTTGGTATAAGTTGTGATTACGTGGACTCGATGAGATAACAAAGAAATAAACATAAAGCTCTAAAGTCTCATAAAGCGCAATTCCTTGACTTCTTGAATGTGCACTTCGCATTTCATAGGACTTAACCAAAATAAAATTCATTTACCGTATAAAAGTTGCGATGTGTGATTTGCGTAGATCATATTTCAAGGAATTTATGGGTAAACATCATAAACGGAAAAAGTCATAAGTTGCGATATGTGAATGACTGGCATTTAATTACTCAAGCATGCGGAATGACTTATGTCATATCAAACCAAAATCCGAGATCCAATTTGTTAAGTTGATTGATAGCTATTTCGTGTAAAGGTGTAAGAGATTTGATTTCAAATGATTATCGATGATTAATAGCATTTTTGATAGATTCATATTTATTTTTTCGTGATTGAAATAAATTAACAATGAATTTGTCTCTATGTTCTCTATACTTTAATGTTCACTCTGTTTACTTGAAATTAGGAAACCACTTAACAGAGTGAGGAAGATTGAAATGAACAAGAAAGGAAAAGAGATTGCTCAAACTCCATCTACTGAATACTCAAACATGTCTCCCATGTTTTGATACACCACCTACAACAAGGATTGCAACATTTAATCATGGGAGACAATGTATAAGCTTTTAGAGGAAGAAAATCCAAGGGTAATAGCCAAAGTCGCTACAAGAGACACGTTAGTTTCTTCAAACACGACTTACATCAACGCTGCATGTTCATTCATCCACAAGGTAGCCACAAGGCCACAAATTATCCCTTACATATAGATTGTTAAGTGGGTGATTGACCACTTAAACATAGAAGATAGAATATTCAAAGATTCGAAGGGAGAAAATATTGGGTCAATTAGGGCAGAAGACTTACAAGAAATGTACCATCTACCCTCCCTGCAACAAAAATATGGCAAGGATTTTCTGCAAAGCTTTAGAGGAGAGCATCCAGAGCTCATGAATGTCATAAAGGAATGGAAGGAAGAGCAGGGAAAGATGAAGCGGGATAAACTCGGTATGTATCCAATTGCCCAAATTCCTTCCCCTTACTATTATGCTTCCGGTACGTTGTGTAGATTGTTTTCAAAACCTAATACCACTAGGTTTTCAGTAGATTGGGTCCCATTAATTGACGTAATCGTCAATTATTTAATTCTGAATTGGGAAAATATCCTATTTGACAATTTAGCCAAACACATCATAGAGTATAGGAACAAAAGGAGTATTTCATCTAGATAAATACCTCCCTTTTATATGAGTGACTATGTCATGGATGTAATATGTTTTTCTTCTAGTTTTACTCCCATGGGATGTAAATGGACTACCCAATGCCCTACCCCAATCCACATTTACCATAGAGCCCTTTGGGATTCAAACTTCCATCTGCATTTTTATAAAAATTTCCATGGAGTCATGTTGCTTATACACCAGATGATATTCAATGAGAAAGCCCCTAGGCTTTCAAAAGAAGCTAGTACATATATTATTTCTATGGCTAGATGATTTACAGAGTTAGAGTATTTGGGAGTTATGTTTCTCCCCACGTCCTACCGTATTATGTTCCTGATAAGTTACTTGCAAGAGAGATAGCCTACCAACTTGTTAATGGTATTACTAAATAGCTGAAAGATGCTAAGAAGGTCACTTGACCTAATTTTCCTTTACAGTGTAGTACTTTTGCACTTTTTGATATTGGCCATGCCTACAAGGAATTTTCAAAGATTAATCTATTGAATTTGGTAGTAATTCCAAAGAGGCTGTATGATCAAAATGATATAATTAAAAACTACATCACTGAGCTCAAAATGAAGCCTTTTATAAAGGAAATAAATGGATTGATGATCTCTTTCAAGGCATGGAAAATTAACCAAGATGATTTGGAAGCCTTCCAAATATACATGAATAAGAGACAGGAGAAAATTCCTCTTAACTTGTTAAATATTGAAGATGTCAACAGACCTACTCCAAGTATTATCTTGGATAACGGAGAAAAAGATACGTCTGAGGATGATTCAGAACAATTAGAGCATCAATCTCATAATTCAGATCATTCTAAAAATGAATTTGAATCCAAAAAGGATAGCCCAAAAAAGATAATTGATCAAGTAATCCAAGAGATAGAGATGCAAGAGAAAAAAGAAAGTAATGGAATAGAGCCAACTTCTCAAGAAGTTCAGCACAATCATGATACACTTGATCAGTCAAAAAAGTACCAACCAAAGAATTTGAGTAGTGAATGGGATGAGTTTTCTGAAGCAATAAAAACTCCTAAAACCAATCCCAAAATTGATCAAGCTATTAGTTTTAAGACACCTTAACATCCCTAGAAGATAGTGGAAACTGATAATCCACTACAACAAGTTCTAGAAACTCATGATCGAGAGATCATACCAGCCTACCCTACAAAACAAACAGTTTTACAAGTTGAGGAAATTCCTTTGCTAGATATCTTCTAGAGTCCTAGTCATAAGGCTGTAGTCAAGAGAAATAAAAGGAAATAAATTTATGAAACAATCTCAAACCTCACAAATGAATCTATTGACATTTAGTGGAAGGATCCCTTAGCTGATCCTACTGAAAATTTAATTACATTATCATAGTTTGCAGGGGAATATGCTACTCCCAATGTTGATAACGCTACTAAGGTTAAAATGTTGGTGAAGAAGAAGGAAGATAAAATACAATAACTAGAGAGACTATTAGATGAATACAATTCAATCTCTAGTGAGAAAATGAAATCGAAAATGGCCCAATTTCAAAATGATTTTGAAAAGCTTAATTTATAGCATTAGATACAAATCACTGAGAAGCAAGCACAACTCGAAGAAAAAATCCCCAGGTTACAAAGCCAACAAAAATTAGAGAAATTCATAAAAAAAGCATTGGATGTAAATGCTAAATTAAAGCAACAACATGAAGTATTTTTCCAACAAGCTTCTATTAATGACTCTTATTGTGACTCAAATTAAATACTGATCTAACAAGTAGCTATCCAGAAACTTGAATGTAAGAAGCTCGAGAATAAAATCAACGAACACATTCAAAGGCAAGCATCAGACTCAGCCAAGAAGCTAATCTACCCTAGGTAGATAAGTTCCATAAGGAGATCTTATTCAAAGATTTGGAAGCACAAATAAAGCAGGCAGAGAAAGCAGTAGAAAAAACACCAAGATTATCAAAGGAAATTACTGAATATATATGTGAAGAACTGGTGAAACAAGAACTTATCAAAGAGTACACATCTGAAGTGTTCTCAGAAGTCAAATAGCTAGAAACACAATGGAAGAAAAATCTAGAAACATAGGATAAAATAATTAAAAAGGTAAATAAGTTTGATCAGGAAAATTATTGGAATTTTCTTATCAAACCTTGTCATCAATACTAGATCATGCAGTCTTTAACAGATTCAACAAGAAGATCACATCCAGTACTCTCAAATGCAGTATTCAAGGGACAAGTCATATTGAGGATTTCGCAGCCAGCTCAGCTCAAGCCCATGCTTGATATTTGTCAACTTCGTGACCAAATCCAAAAGAAATGGTGAAATTCATAAATCATATTTTTACTTTATTTTCCCAGATTGTAGTTTAATTTAGTCTTACGGGGATGGTTTTTTGAAACCTCCTCTATATTTTTGTAATAATATATTTTACAACATAGTTATTTTAGTATTTAAACCCCTCTCATGCATTTAGAGAAGAGTCCAGAAATTTGTCTAATTTTTTTTGCAAAGAATGCACTATTGTAAGTTTGTGAATGCTTTGATGAATTAATGGAACAAATTTGTTATCTTTTGAGAATTAAAGTTGTTTAATTGATGTTGTATTACCGTACTCTTTAAATTGCTTGAAAGTGAAGAGGAGAAGATCAATTAATGTCAGTTTACATGAGTAAAACTTCGTAGATATATAATACTTCTATTCACTTGTATTAAGTCTTACTTTATAGATTGACAATAATATTTTTATTGCATTATATATTTGAAACGTTATCATAGATGAATGTTACATGCACTTCTATTATAATATTTTTCTATGATTTATTGTTAAATATATAATCACACATATGAATGCAATATATTTTTCAGAATTCTTCTAGTCAAACTACTTTGTTAGAAGAATCATCTTACATAATTTTCATCTCTTTCAATTTTTAAATGATCTATATTACTAATAGTTGAAGGATATCTCTTTAGATCGCATAAAGGAAGAAACACCACTGGTATATAGTAGAATAAATAGTTTAGATAGATGCATATGATAGATTAAAATCATTCTCCATTTGCATGTTGTATAATCAAAACACCCTCAAAATCATCCTTATTAGGAAACTAGTCCCATTATCCCCAGTCGGAGCCACTACACTGTTGTAACACAATTTGACTCAGCTAAAAGTCAAGAGAGGTTCTGAGCAATTCAAGGTTGTTGAGGAACAATTGTTAAAAATTTAAGAAGAACTGCAACATGTTCAAGAAGATAACCACAAGCTCAACATATGTTTCTCAATGATTCCCTTCGTCTCATGTCTTGGATGTGTTTCATGGCTCAACATGTCAGAAAATTAAGAGGTACAAGCATGAAAGTTTGAGTCTTCATGGAGGTGGAAAAAGTCTGAGGTAGGGATATGCTTCATTGAAGAAAATTTAGTTTCCTAAAACAAATAGAAATTCCCTAGTTGAGGATGGGTTACCTCCTCTTCAGTCACAAATTGATCCATCCCTATCCAAAAAGATCTATGCTGCCTTGCATTTCCTATGAACAATACTTGTTAATGAAGCTAGAGGAAATATTTTTCCTTATCATATTTTGGGGAATGTTGTTCTACAGCATATCAACAAAAGTATGCCCAGAAAGATAGAGTAATTGCTTGAAATAAATAGTATTGAAAAGTTTCCATGAAAAAAAAATATGCTTATCTAAGTCTACATACATATTCATAGTTGAGATAAACAAAAATATTTAAAGGCATTTGAAGAAATGTGCCAAGATGAAGAATTAGGAACATATGACTGCACATCCCAGAAAACGCAAACATTCCCAACACAAGAATCTCGGGCTCAATTTCGGCCAAACATAGACAAATTTCAAAAATCTGCGACCTCAGTTTTGTGTAGAATGACCCCAATTGACTTATTTGTGGGAAATTTCCTGAAATTTGAAGCAGTTTCAGGGATTCTGCGGGTTCCTTCAAACACAAATTTTCTTTAAAAACGTAGTGCAAATTGGGGATGACTCTATTCTGCTGGAAATTGATTTGTCTGATCACAATTTACATCTTCGAAGAAGACTTGAATGATGCAAAAAAAAAAAAAATTATTGGTTTTTTGATGTAGGAAGTTTTACTGTGAGTTATACTATGTTAGAAGAACTTGGCAATATGGAAGGCCTTTTATAGCTAACAAAAGTAGCAACTCCTGTGGCATTTATGGGCATATTTCTATAAAAAAACATAAACTATGCATCAGTCACGTCCAGATGAGTAGTGTCAACCTCCACTATTCTCAGCAAAATATAATTGAGTATTAAATGAATGGAATGGTAGATTTTACAAGAAAAATTAGAATGTTGGTGGAAAGAATTATACAAGCAAGAAGATTTGGAGCTTGACAGAGTGAAACACAACCATCTTATTTTGACAGCAAATAAGAAACTGGATAAATAGAGAATTATGTTGGTTGATAATAAAGCTCTGTAGATGAAGTTAGAAAGTGATTCAATAATCCCAACAATAATTTCAACTTTTATTAGAAGAACAAAGAAGGTTTACTCTTAACATTGTTTTAGATGCTCCAAAACCGAGAATATTGTTTTATAGGGTACAATGTTTCGTGTATAAGGAATAATAGATCAATGGCTCAGATATTTTGTGCCCAGATCCAATGATAACTCGGAAGCACAAAATGCATGAAACTTATGAGAGAGTGTGCCCCCGTAGAGCGATTTGATCTAAACCATTGTTCGTAGATCGACGGTTATATTTCAACGCGACATCATTGATCCTCATTTCTGGAAACTACCGAAGGTGCCTCCGTAAGCAGTTTATGGTTTTGATAGATCACATATGCATATAAACAACCACAAGGACCTATATGAGTGTGTATATCTGTTGAAACATTCATTATTGTCTATGCATTTATTATTAGTTTAATTTTAAATCCCGACATCCATATATTTATGTTGTGAAATTTGTAAAAGGGGCTCGTATTTGGGTTTTTTTTCATAATTTTCAAAATAACGATTTGTAACTTATATATTTCAGAAAGATTAAAGATATTTAACAGTTTTATAACTGTTAAAATAATTATTTTTGCAAGCTACAGTGGAACAGTTAGGTTAGGAGGAGAATAAAAGGGAGAAAGGAAGACATTGGAGGGGTTCGGAGTTTTGGACCTCTGGAGGATTGTAAATTTTGTACTGAATTTTATGAAATTTAATGAAAGAAGATCAAGTTTCTTGCACCTATTGATGTTGATGCATTTTTCTAGTCTCGTCATATGTTTTTTTCTTCTATGAATGAGGTGAAGTAATGTAGTTGTGGGTCTCTTTTTACAGTTTGTAAGTAAGAGTTAAATGTCCTTAATGTGCGCTCCTTCACTCCAACTATTTTCTCTCTATAAATTTCTTTCTGAGATTTAAAGTGGTAGATTTTGTTATCCAGCATATCATTTTAAGTTTCCATTCCATTTTCTTCCTTCCATTCCAAGTAATATCAACAGATAATGGCATTGTGAAATATTTCATTATATCAGATCATTAAGGATTATAAATAATTTAATTTCTAACGGTGCTTAAAAAAGACCATCTAATATCTTAAATTTGTGACATATATTTACAAATTTCTTGAGCAGAGATTCATTATCACAGCCAAGGGATTGTTTCTTGAGATACACATTTTTTTGGCGCCGTTGCCAGGGAACGAAGAACCGAAGTTCATTTCCCTGGGTTTTCTTTATATTTACTCTGGTTGTTCAGGGAGGAGGAAATATTTGGTTGTGTTTATTCTTTTAAAGAATTTTTTATTTTAAAAGGCCTCAAATGAGGTCAGATACCTCGGAGCAAAAAGTCCCTACTTTTTCAGATTCGGAAACATTGGTTTCTAGAAAGGCTCAGAAACTAAAAACCCCTTAGACACCTGATCCTACATTGTTTTCTCTTGGCAGCAGGTCTCATAATCCCTTATTATTGATGGTGAACAAGATTTATATATAAAATTTGGTTGTTTATTATTCACCTGGAGACTCCACTGATGAAGGTTTCATTAGATGAAGAATTTTGCTACCAAGAAAATGAGAAAGCATCGTGGAAAAAACATGTATCAGAGTTTGGATTTTTTAAAGGAAGTTCTATTTTTTACTATCAGTTTAGTGATCTATTTTCCCTTATATGAAGAATATTGTTTCCTTATTTATATTCTCAGAAGATTGTAAAGCCCAAAAAGTACATTATTTATTGGAAAAAGATGATTATTCTTCTTCTTGTATTATAGATCTTGACACAACTTTATCTCCTAAATATTAAAGGAGAGATGATTGTTGCATTACAATTCCTAAAGATAATCAATCACAGTTAGTGCATAAAGGTGATGATTTGTCATCTTTGGATGATAATATTCTGCCTCACAAGCAATTAATTGTTTTTTAGCTCAAAAACAAAGAAATATTTAAACCCCTGAAGCTGCCCACAATTCTTCATCAATATTCGTCAAAAGGATTCAATTTTTTGCCAAGTTTCTCTGGAGAGGATGAGGATATTTTAGCTAAACAACATATCTTAGAATTTGAGTAATTTTTGGACAAATTCAAATTATTTATGAAGACATGGATTTAAGGATGTTTTTTCATTCATTAAAGTAGAGTGCTTAGCAATGGTTCCAGTGTTTGGAAGCAAGTTCAATTAGTTCTTGGCAAGGTTTTCAAGATATCTTTCTTAGATATTGGGGCAAGCGTAAGTCATTTGAAAAACACCTTTTGGAATTATATTCTATCTAGAGGAAGAGAAATGAATCAATCGCTAAGTTTAATAGGAGGTTTCAAAAAATTTATTTCAGCATGCCAAAAGAAATTTGACCTCGTGAAGCAACAACTATGGTTTACTATTTGAGGGCTCTTTCTATTGTCTTCGCATTTTATCTCAAGGAGAGAAAGCCTTGCACTCTGAATCTGATGTTTCTTTATGCACAGGAAATCGAATATAATGTGTGGGCTTGTAGAAATTTTTCCTGTCATGTTGAAAAAACAAGTTTTGTTGAAGACAAGAGGGTCTGTCAAGAAAACATTGGAATTGATTTACAAGAGAATGCAAATTCAGAGGTGAACAAGGATTTTCAAAAGGTGTCAGAGGATTTTGTATTGCTGAAACACAAGAATCTAGGAATTCTTAAGATTCTGGTCAAAAATTCATTACAACAACTGAACTACACAATGAAAGCCTGGAAGATCATTAAAATTTTCATAGTTTTAATGATTTTGTGAATAAAGGGGAAACTAGTGGAGCTTCTCAGGCATGTTTTCAGGAGGAGGAATATTTCTACCAAGAATTGGAATTATACGAAGAACACCAACATTATAGGGTACAAACCTTGGATTTCTCTTTTCATCCTAAATGCCTGCCTGTAGGAAATGGAAATCAAGTTCCTCGCACAGAATTCTAAATTAAGGAGTCAAACAATGAAGGAAGCTGCCTTTTTCAAAGAAGTCGACATCAGCAAAATGTTCAAGAAAAGGAGGCAACCGAAATTTTGTCTCATCAGTTATGTGATCTAGTGGCTGAGTATATGAAAAATTTATTTGATAAACAACACAACAGATTTTATGCAAGGGTATGTACAAAGTTTTGTATATAGAAAATTTTCGTGGTATATTCCTGTTTTTATTTTTAAATTTCGGTAGTAGAGGTATTAATTCTAACATACATATGTTAGGTTGGTGCCATTGGAAGGTTGAATTCACTTGATTAAGTTCATCCATGCATGTATATATAGGTGTTGTGAATAAATAAGCTCAGGAGTTGAGCATTCCCAGTTGTAGTATTTCTAGTTTAGCATTTTCAGTTCAAGAATAATGATACTAGAAGGGAGAGGTTTCAAAGAAGTTTGAAATTTTCAAAGATTTTGGATTGGGAGAAAATTCAGTTTGATTGACTCCATGCCCAATAAAGGCTACTGATATACAAGTTCTCTTTGAATCCATTCCCAATAAAGCCTACTGATCTACAGGTTCTCAAAAATTTTCTACCAAAGTGTTGTCCCCAATTGGAGCCAAATGTTGTAGCACAATTTGACTCAGCTAAAATTCAAGAGAGGTTCTGAGAAATTCAAGGTTGTTGAGGAACAATTATTAAAAATTTAAGAAGAACTACAACATGTTCAAGAAGATAACCACAAGCTCAACATATGTTGCTCAATTATTCTCCTCGTCTCATGTATTGGATGTGTTTTGTGGCTCAATGTGTCAACAAATTTAAAGGTACAAGCATGAAAGTTTTATTCTTCCTGGAGTTGGAAAAAGTTTGAGTTAGGGAGTTGCTTCATTGAAGAAATTTCAGTTTCCTAAAAAAATACAAATTCCCTAGTTGAGGATGGGTTACCTCCTCTTTAGTCGTAAATTGATCCTACCCTATCTAGTAAGATCTATGCTGCCTTGCATTTCCTACGAATGATACTTGTTAACAAATCTAGAGGAAATATTATGCCTTATCATATTTTTGGGAATGTTGTTTTGCAGCGTATCAACAAAAGTATGCTTAGAAAGACAGAGGAATTGCTTGAAATAAATAGTATTGAAATTTTTCCTTGAAAAAAAGAAAAGATGATTATCTAAGTCTACATACAAAGTCATAGTTGAGATAAAAAAAATCTTTAAAGGAATTTGAAGAACTGTTCCAAGGTGAAGAATTAGGAACATATGACTGCTCATCCCAGAAAACACAGACATTCCCAACAGAAGAATCTCGGGCTCAATCTCGGGCAAACGAAGACATATTTCAAAATCCACAATCTCAGTTTTGTGCAGAATGATTCCAATTGACTTACTTGTGAGAAGTTTCCAGAAATTTGAAGCGGTTTCAGGGATTTTGCAAGTTCCTTCAAACACAAATTTTCTTTAAAAACGTTGTGCATATTGGGGATGACTCTGTTTTGCTGGAAATCAATTTGTCTGATCATAATTTTCGTCTCAGAAGAAGACTTGAATGATGCAGATTATTGTTTTTATTGGTTTTTTGATGTAGGCAGTTATATTGTGAGTTATACTATGTCAGAAGAATTTGGAAATATGGAAGACCTTTTATAGCTAACAAAAGTAGCAACTCCTGTGAAATTTATGGGCATATTTCTATAGAAAAACATAAACTCATGCATCGGTAACGTCTAGATGAGTAGTGTTAACTTTCAAAGTTCTCAAAAAAATATAATTGAGTATGAAATGAATGGAATGGTAGCTTTTAAAAGAAAATCCAGAATGTTGGTGGAAATAATTATACAAGCAAGAAGATTTGGAGCTTGACAAAGTAAAATGCAACCATCTTATTTTGATTGCAAATAAGAAAATGGATAAATAGAGAGTTATGTTGGTTGATAATGAAGCTTCGTAGATGAAGTGAGAGAAAGTGATTCAATGAGCCCAATAATAGTTTCAACTTGTATTAGAAGAACAAAGCAGGTTTACTCTTAACATTGTTTTAAACGCTCCAAAACCGAGAATATTGGTTTACAGGGTACAATGTTTCAGGTATGAGGAAGAATAGATCAATGGTTCAGATATATTATGCCCAAATCCAACAGTAACCCAGAAGCACAAAATGCATGGAATTTATGAGAGAGAGTGCCCGCGTAGAGCGGTTTGATCTGAACCATTGTTCGTAGATTGAAGGTTATATTTCAATGCAGCATCACTGATCGTCATTTCTAGAAACCACTGAAGGTGCCTCCGTAAGCAGTTTATGGTTTGGATAGATGACGTATGCATATAAACAACCATAATGACCCACGTGAGTGTTTATATCCATTGAAACATTCATCCTTTCCTATGCATTTATTATTACTTTAACTTTATATCCCGACATCCATATATTTATATTGTGAAATTTGTAAAAGGGGCTCTTATTTGGATTTTTTTTTGTAATTTTCAAAATAACGATTTGTAACTTAGATATTTTAGAAATTTTAAAGAGATTTAACAGTTTTATAACTGTTAAAATAATTATTTTTGCAAGTTACACGGGAACAGTTAGGTTAGGAGGAGAATAAAAGGGAGAAAGGAAGACATTGGAGGTGTTCAGAGTTTTGGACCTCTAGAGGACTGTAAATTTTGTACTGAATTTTCTAAAATTCAATGAAAGAAGAT
The DNA here is from genome assembly GCA_034641835.2 of Pinus albicaulis. Classification (NCBI taxonomy): domain Eukaryota; kingdom Viridiplantae; phylum Streptophyta; class Pinopsida; order Pinales; family Pinaceae; genus Pinus; species Pinus albicaulis. The sequence goes on from CM076573.1 coordinate 595,688,399, forward strand.
CAAGTTTTCTGCACCTGTTGATGTTGATGCATTTTTCCAGTTCCTTCATATGTTTTTTCTTCTGTGAATGAGGTGAAGTAATGTAGATACGGGTCTCCTTTTACAATTTGTAAGCAAGAGTTAAATGTCCTTAATGTGTGCTCCTTCACTGCAACTATTTTCTCTCTATGAAGTTATTTCTTAGATTAAAAGTGGTAGATTCTATTATCTAGCATATCATTTTAAGTTTCCATTCCATTTTCTTCCTCCCATTTCAAGTAATATCAACAGATAATGGCATTGTGAAATCTTTCATTATATCAGATCATTAAGGGTTATAAATAATTAATTTCCAAAGGTGCTTAACAAATACCATCTGATATATTAAATTTGTGACATATATTTAAAAATTTCTTGAGCATGGATTCCTTATCACAACCAAGGGATTGTTTCTTGGGATACAACATTTTTTGTCGCCGTTGTCGGGGAACGAAGAACCGAAGTTCATTTCTCTTTGTTTTCTTTATATTTCCTCTGGTTGTTCAGTGAGGAGGAAATATTCGGTTATGTTTGTTCTTTCTAAAAATTTTGGCTCTCAAAAGGCCTCTCACGACTTCAGGTACCTCGCAACAAAAATTCCCTAGTTTTTTCAGATCCGGAAACATTCGTCTCTAAAAAGGCTCAGAAACCAAAAACCCCTTAGACACCTGATCCTACATTGTCTTCTCTTGGCAACAGGTCTCATAATCCCTAATTCTTGATGGTGAACAATATTTAGATATAAAATTTGGTTGTTTATTATTCACTTGACGACTCCACTGATCAAGGTTTCATTAGATGAAGAATTTTGTTGGCAAGAAGATGAGAAAGCATCATGGAAAAAAAATGTGTCAGAGTTTGAGTTTTTTAAAGAAAGTTCTATTTTTTACTATCAGTTTAGTGATCTATTTTCCCTTATATATGAAGAATATTGTTTCCTACTATATATTCTCAGAAGATTGTAAAGCCCAAAAAGTACATTATTTATTGGAAAAAGATGATTATTCTTCTGCTTGGGTATTCTTTTTTTTTTTTTTTGTAAAGGTAAAGCAGATTTATATTAATTGTTTACATAGAAATACAGAGTGCAGCGGGAGTCAATGAGACCTCCATGAGATGGCCTTACATAATTGATTGGGCAGAGCATCCAGCGAATGTATATTGGCTAAATGTGTATGGTGCCTGCCAATAGAAGCCAAGGAGAACTAGAGAAGATCTGGGCGTGCATAGATGTTCCAGTCAAAACAGAGATGGGCCGGTCAAAACAGAGATGGGCATGTTGAGCTGCATGAAGTGGATGAGCGAGCAATTCTTCGTTGTGGCTCGGGTATGTAGAGACGGCCCTGTCGAACAGAGATTGCTCAAGCATGTTGGCAAAACCTGCCATTTGACATGTCCTTCCTGTGGTTGATCCATCGATTGTTGTGACTTGACATTTTGCTGTGACTTGACATGCCCTTCTTGTGGCTGATCCATCAATTGCCTTGTGGCTGAGGGCTACGCTTGCAGATTCGACTTGTGGATTGTTTTTCATTTATCTTTAAGTTCTCCCTCCTCCATATCATGCCAAAGGTTGTGATACTCTTCCAGATTGGATTCGACACCAACATTGGCCAAGGCATCGGCCATCTTGTTTGTTGTTCTGTAAACTACTTGAAAGGCGATCCCTTCCATATTGCAGAGTTGGCCTTGTAGGTCCTTCAGGATTGCCGAGAGTCTCCAACTTGGGGTCACTTTGTCCACCTGCACACCCATCTATAGTTTTCTCATCAGCCTGATTATGATCTCCGAGTCGCCTTCCACTACCAGAGGTAGAAGTCTGTAGCGACCAGCCAGAGTGCGGCCATGGATGAGAGCGATTAGTTCTGTAGCGTTATTGGTGTTCACGCCAATATTGCCATGATAGATGAGATGAATTGTGCACCTTGTGATTTCCTTACTCCTCGTAAGATTCATGATCTGTATAATTCTTGCATCATTCGGAGATGTGTTTCCCTCTGTCTGCAATATGCCCATGGTGTTGATCGACTCTGTGATGAGTTGTCACACTTTCCCTGTCAACATGTTCATTGCCATTGCTGAGTTCTTGAATATTCTTGCATTTCGCTCTTTCCACAGGATCCATGCTATTGATCTTGGAATTAGATTCCAAGAATTGTTGACCAAGGGATTAGATGATATGGAAGATCTCCACTTGCTGAGTGAGAGTTGGATGGAGTTTCTGTCTCTGTCGAATTGTCTGAAGACCAAGGCCTTGTCATCCCACAGAGAGCAAGCCGTGGGGCAGGTGTTGAGTATGTGATTTAGAGTTTCCGGACCATTTTCGTAGAGCAGACATTGGGAAGGGCCTACGAAGCCTCGTTTCTGAATATTTTCCCATGTGAGTGCCTTGTTATGCACGACCAACCAGGAGAAAAGTGTGATTTTTGGCCATGTTCCTCTGTTCCAAAGGGCTTGCCATTTGTGGTCCGGTTGCGGATCCGGGGAGGCAGCCAAGATCTAATATGCTTCTTTGAGGTTGAACGTTCCTTTGGGATTTCTTCCCCATCTCAGGATATCCTCTTTGTTAGATTTTAGGATTCTTCTTTTATCCAATTCTTGTAGAATATGGTCTACATTCATTGGGCATGCTTGGGTGTGCCATTATTCTTTTGATAACCATTTTTTCCATGTGGTTGCCTCACTCATAGGTTTCCAGTAGTCTGCTACCGTGACCATTCCTGCCTCTTGCATAGCCCTTTTAAGAGTGTTCCAGTCTAGGTGTTCTAGGGGTGGGAGCTGCTACCAGGCATCTTCCCAGAATAGGACAGCGTTGCCTTGGTGCACTTCCCAGAAGCTATGCTGCTGAACAATATGTCGATTTTCCCATGCTTTGTTTCAGATGGGGGATCCTTGAGTGGTGCCAGTAAGCCTGATGAGGTATTTTTTCCTGATTTGATTTGTATACTTCGCTTTCCACAAGGTTCCCCAGAGGGAGTTATGATTTTCTACCCATCTCCACCAGTTTTTTGCTACTACGGCCTTGCTTAATATCTCAGGGTCTCTTAGGCCCATCCCTCCCTCCAATTTTGGTTTGCAAATGTCTGTCCACTTGAGGAGGGCCCATTTGGATTTCTTAGAGGCCCCATTCCAAAGGAAGGATCGTTGGATGCTTCGAATGGATTTATAAACAGCCTTAGGGGCTGCAAGGGCTGAAAACATGTATGCTAGCATGGTTTGAAGAACATACTTGACCAATATCAGTTTGCTAGCCATGTTTAAGGCCCGGTGGGTCTAGCTACTTAACCTGGCCCTCATTTTGTTGAGGAGGGCTTCCCAATTGGCAGATTTGTGGGCATATTCTGAGAGTGGTATACCAAGGTATTTGGTTGGAAGGGATTTCTTTTGAATATTAAGAATTCTATTGAGATTTCTCTGCACAGGAATGGATGTGTTGAAGAAAAATAGTTTGGATTTTGTGAGATTTATTTCCATACCTGAGGCCTCCGAGAAAGTCTTTAACACTTTGCTGATGGTTCGAGCTTCTTGCACTGTGGGGGCGCCCATGAGCATTGTATCATCTACGAATTGCTGATGTGTTATTGTGGGTCCTTGGTGTACCGGTTTGATGCCTTTGAGTTGATTCTGCTATTTTTCCTTGGATAAATATCTTCCCAGCCCTTCTACCATAATAACAAAGAGAAAAGGAGACAAGGGATCTCCTTGCCTTATACCTCTGGAAAAAATGAAGGGTTGAAGGGGTCCTCCATTCAGCAGGATTGAAAAGAAAGCTCCTTAGATCAGTTCCATTATCCAATTTGTCCATAGCTGACTAAATCCAAAAGCCTAGAGGATTGCTCTTATATAGTGCCAGCTGATTTTATCAAAGGCCTTCGAAAGGTCAAGCTGGATGAGAATACCTGGAGTCCTTTTTGTTTTAAGAGAATGCAACACTTCCTGAGTGAGGATTATGCTGTCAGTGATCTACCTGCCTTCAACGTATCCAGTTTTCTCCAGAGAAATGATTGAGGGGAGGATGGATTTAAGTCTGTTATCCATTAGTTTAGAAAGGATTTTATAAAGGACATTACAAAGGGCTATGGGACGAAACTTGTTGGGGGAGTCAGCATGGTTTGATTTGGGAATTAAGGTGAGGAATGTGGCATTGATGGCAAGCAGCACTTTCTTGGTTCTATGAAAGTTCCTTACTAGGTTGAGAAGTCCAGCCTTGATAATGGGCCAGCAAGCTTTAAAGAATTCAATTGTAAAGCCGTATGGTCCAGGAGCCTTGTTCGAGGCCATGGTGAAGATTGATTCTTCAATCTCCTGCTCAGTGAATTCTCTTAAAAGAAGGGAGTTTTTCTCCTCTATGACTAATTTGGCGATAGCATCGATAACTTCATTGATGGCTTGGGTTTTGTCTTGAATGGGATCGCTGAGAAGAGAATTAAAAAAAGAGTTAAGTTCAGATCCTATTTGCTCTCTGGTATAAACTTTATCGCCATCAGCTTTTTTAAGGGAGAGGATGCGATTATTTGCTCTATGCTGGATAGTTGACTTGTGAAAGAAACTAGTGTTGCGTTCTCCCTGTTTTAACCATTGCACCCTCGATTTCTGCCTCCACAGCAGCTCTTCTTGTTTTAGCCTTTCTTCCCATTGCCTTTGCAGGTTTGATTCTTGAGCTATCCTTTCATCATTGGGCCCTTCTTTGATCAATGTTTGCTGGAGGTTCGCCATTTTTTCCTCGAGTTCTTTTTTGGCTTTAAATATGTCGCCAAAGGTGTTCTTATTCCAGTGTTTCAGGTTGGTTTTTATTGTTTTGAGCTTCTGCTGGAATATGTACATGATATTTTCGCTCCTTATGGTGGCTTGAGTCCACCAGCGTTGTATGTTTTGCATGAATGATGGGTGCTCTGTCCAGAAGGCTTCAAATCTGAATTGTCTGTTGTGGGGCTTATCCAAATTGGTGACGTGAATCTGCACTGGCCAGTGATCAGATCCTCTGATAGGCAGAATGCTGGCCTCCATGTCGATATTTTGCAGCAGAATGGATTCCGACATGAGGAACCTATCGAGCCTTGATGCTATCTGCTTGTTTCCTCCTTGCTTATTATTCCAGGTATGCAGACCATTAACTGTGGAGATGTCAATGAGTTTGGATTCAGCAATAAAGGTGTTGAATGCTTCCGAGTCCTTATCCAATCTTCGTAAGCCTCCCTTTTTTCCTGCTATATTGGTGATCATGTTGTAGTCTCTGCCTAAAATCCAGTGGTTTGCCCCATGGTGTTTTCTGACTTCGTCCAAGTCTAGCAGCATCTTCAGCTTTTCCTGGATTCGTTGGGGTCCATACACGTTGGTGATGCAGATCGATTGCCCTGAGTCTGGCATGTTGAAAATGATCGATAACGAGTGCTTGGTGGACAGAGCATTCTGCAAGAAGAATTTTCTTTTGTTCCAAAACGTGAGTAACCCTCCTGCTTGCCCGATAGCATCTATGCTTATGCAGTGATGACTGTTGGAAACAAGTTTTTTGAGTGTCTTTGTGCCTTTGGGAGAGCATTTTGATTCTTGAAGAAGTATGATGTCTGGGTGTAGCGAGAATAAGAGGTTTTTCGAGATCCTTCTTTTGGTGGTGCCGTTGAGCCCCCTGATGTTCCAGGTTGTGATTTTCATTGGGCTACCTTTGGAGCAGATAGGACCAAGGCCCTGATTTTTCCTTCATTGATTAGGCATCTGCCTGGTTCTTGTATTTGGTGTCTTGTGGATTTGCGCCCTCTTTTTCTTCCTGGTCCTTGTGGCTTGTATTGATCCAAATCCAGGTTGGCTTGAATGCTCGTTTGGTTGCTATTTCCCCATTGCCTTTTGGCTGCATTTTGGTTGATGTATTCCAGCTGCAGGTATGCCATTTCTATCTTCTCCAAGTGTTCTTGGGGAATGGCATCGAATCCCAGTTTGGACCATTGCTCATTGACCTTTTGGAGATCTAGATCGCCTAGGATCTCCTCCAGAGGATTGTTTGAAGTGGTTGAGGATGGCTGGTCTATTTGAAGTTCTGTGCATGGAGGGGTTTGCAATGAGGTGTGGCTGGTATTAATCTAGATGGGAGAGGATTCTGGGTTGTGTTGTTGTGCCTGGGCGTGGATTGAATCAGAGTTTATGCTTGGAGTGTTGGTTGGATTAGATGATTGACTTATTAATGACAGATCTTGAGCAGTGGGAGCCTGGGATAATATAGGGTGCTCAGTTGATTCAAGATTGCTGAGAGCTTCAAAGTTGTTTTTCTGGGTGGAGGTGGTATTAGTGGGGGTAGTATTGGTGGAGGGTTTTGGAGGCTTTTTGCCTTTCTTCCCTTTGTTCTTTCTTGAGACGAAGGTGAAACCAGGTGGTGGAGTAGCCACGTTTTCCTGTTGGCCTGAGACGGTGGTTGATTAGCAAGGAAACCATGACTGAGATGTCCATGCTGTTGGCATGTTCAGCATCTGAATGGGATATTTTCGTAATCAATGGTTTGCTTCCATTTCACTCCCTTATGGATTAGCTCAATATGGCCTGAGAGGGGTCCTGAGATATCTAGGTAAACACAGATTCTGGCGTAGGCTACGTACTTACCTTGTGATGTGAGATCTGAGGTTTTGACGAAGACTACCAGCTGGTTTCCTATGGCTTCCAAGATGCGCTTGTTCCAGTAGTCAACAGGAAAAGAGTAAAGGCGAATCCATACTGGAAATTGTTTGAAATCTTCTTGTTCTGGAGCGAAGTTGGGTCTCCAGTACGTTATGTAAAGTCTTGTAGAGTTGTAGAAGTACGGGCCTCCTTCAAAGATGCGATCTCTGTCATCCCTGTGAGCGAAGATGACAGTGAAAAAGCTTCTCGATCCCAGCTGAAGTTCGTATTCCCCTTTGGGTTTCCATTTTTGGTTTATCCACCAGCAGAGAGCATTTTCATTAATTCGAACCCCCATGAATCTGCAGATTAGGGCATGCTTACTCATGTGGTCTCTGTATTCGTCGATCCATGGATCTTCGATGATTAATATGGGTATTTTCTCCGAGATGGGCTTGCATGGGGATGGATCTTTCGCACTGTGTTGACTTGGAATGTGCCCCGCGGACGCAGATCCCTTTGGCGCCGAGTCATTGCTATTTCCCCTGGATCTGGAGCTGGATGGGATGTTGGAGGTATCAGAGGGAATGCTGCCGAAAATAAAAGGGCTGAAGGTTGGGGGGTCGAACCCCCGGTGGTAACGAACGATTCGGGAGGAGTTCCTTTGAGAGATACAAAAGTACGCTAAATATTGTCGCATCATTTTCACCTTCTGTGATTCTGTGATAGCTTTTATGGCTTTGAAGCCTTCATTCTCTGGAACTTGAACAAAATTCACTAACGATGTTAAAATTCCCATGCGCGGTTATGCCGGACTTTTAAAAATTGTATACGAGTCCATATCTCTTTTCCGCGTATGCCATTAAAATCATTAAAAAATATATAATCCCTATTTACAAAGTGAGTTGATGAATTCCTAATAGTTCAACCACCCCGACACGTTGTAACTATTTCCAACTGATTGAAACTACTTTGAGGGAGTATAAAAGCCCCTAGCAATGGCAACCTAAAGGGAAAGGTACCACGGAACGTGTACTCTATTAGGGATAGGGTTCAAGTCTAATTCCCCGTGCCTCCTGCACTTTCCCAGATTTATATCAGGAAACCCTTGTTTCCTGGAGATGTTCATCCATTTATATGCCATCTCGAGTGCACAAGTCTTGGAAGAATCTTAGCGAGGCAAGGGTGGGACGAATCCGGATGACGGTCTGCTCGAAGATCGTGGAAGGATTCATGTGATCTCTCCACTTTTACTACTGTACATGTTGTTCGTGATAATGAAGAACCATCTTGTTCCTGAAATCGTGTGTTAATGTTTATTTATATATGTGAAAAGATTATCATTTAAACATTTATTATGGTTTATATAATGTTTCACATGGATTACACTAACGTTTAGAAGAAGTATATGTTGTACAACTAGGTTTCCGTGCACGTTATTTCTTGTTTTCCAGGTTGAAGGAGGAAGAAGGGTCGCTGGGGTTTTGGACCCCGCGGGATCTACATCGAACGTAGGACTACAGGTGAGTTCTGCTATCGTTGTTATCTAGTTTTTTGCATTCAAGTATGGTTGTGTGTGAGTCATTCTGAATAGCATGCCCTAATCTATGGAGGTTTCGACCCAACAAACCTCTAGGGTGATTTTCCCCGAAACAAAACTGGCGACTCCGCTGGGGAACACATTTTTGTGATTCCCCTGTTGGGTGGTTTCAGCTGTTTGATAGGTTTCCAACAATTTTAACTTTTATTTCCAGTCGAGTTAACTCTTTCTCAGTCAAACTGAAGTCCTGGTTCCTTATCCAGGCTTGATCTTTTTTAATTTTCATTATTTACCTTTGTATACACAGGTTTTTCTACACACAGACACATATACACGCATTTTTGGTTAAAGGTAGTCGCGTATACGCGAGTTTCCTTTAACACAGTCGCGTATGCACGCTTGTTTCATAACTCTCAAGTCGCGTATATCTGGGTCAATTTTGAAATTTTAGGTTTCTTGGCTTTTTGGTCTTGTTTGCCTATGGAGGCCTGTTCCTACAGTGTCTTTGTATCCTCTGGATTGTGTAGAAAGTGGTCTTTGGTCTTTTCTCTCTCTTGTTTGGTTGAAAACTAGCTTATTTGGCAAATCTTGTTTATTGTGCTTGCATTTCTGGGTCGAGTACCAAGATCTCTTTCTGGAGATTCTTGGTTGTTCTGCTTCATCAGAATAGAGAGCTTCTGCTCATTTACTCTTTCCTACCTTTGTGTCTTGCTTTGCACTTCGATTTTTTCCCATTTCTTGGTTGGTTTTCTTGAGTTCAGTTGACTAGGTCTTGTTGCAATTTTTGAAGAGTCTTTCTTGGTTCTTTGAAGTTTTTGTTTGCTGCAAGGTTGTACTATTCTTCTAGGCTGAGTGTTTGAGTTTCTTGTCTTCTTTTGCTCATATAAATCTTGCTACTAGCTAGCCCTATAAGGTTTAGAGCATTTTTGAAGTTTTTGCTGGAAATTCAGAGTTGTTTGGCTTGGGATTTGATAGTTTTTCTTGGTCTTTTCGAGCTCTTTCCTTTTTATAAAACTCAAAAGCTCAAAAAACATTTTGTTTTGTCATTTGCTTTTGTTTTGCATTTTTCTTTTTGTTATATCTGTTGAAGCTTTGTTGAGGTTTCTTTCTTTTGGTTTTTGACTTGATTTTGGAAAGGAATTGTTATTGGTTTCTTCCTCTTGTTTCAAGCGTTTTTGGTGTCTTTATATTAAGAGTTCCTGATTTTGGGAACTAGCTTTCTGGAAAACCAAAAAGAGATAAAACTGAAGGATCTTTGGGAAATCTCTCTCTGCTTTAGTAGATTTTGCATCTTAGAATTTGCATACTCTTAGTGATTTGCATCAGGTGCACTTAAGCATTTAGTCATTTTCATAATTTTTGTGAGTGTGAAGTTTGTTATCTGAAAAGAAAAATAATTTTTTTTAATCTCGTAGAACCTGTGTAGAAGTTGCTTTTCATCGAAAGACAATAACTGCATTTGCATGTAGTTTGGTTTTTATTAATTTCTTTTCTACGTCAAAACACCACAAGTTTCATTTCCGTATCCCTTTGACTTAACATAACGGCCAATTAAAATAAGCGATATAATTTAAAAGCAACTAGCAAGTTTTTTAAGTGTCATACACCAACTAGCTAGGTTATAGGGCCTTGGATTAGGTGAGTGGAGAGTTAACTCTCCAAGGCCGCTAAAAAAAAACATAGAAGTTGATTAATTGAGCGAAATCCAACTCCGTTAGGTGGACCGGGAAAGCTCTCCTCCAGAGAGTCAAGCGCGAGGGGAAGTGAAGGCTAAGAAGAGAGATACCCCCTCTCTGATTTGCTGAATCTGACCTCAAGACCGTTCCGCCCGGCTTCTGACACGGATTGGTGCCCATAGTTTCCACTCCTAGGTTCCACATAGGTGACTGCGGGGGGGAATACCCGTGGTACCTGAGGCAGACGTCGTATCACTTTCAGCAGTACTTCTGGGGGGTGCCCTTGTGAAGCTTGGGTACTTGTGCCGGCAAAGGCTATTGTTAGGAGGTCGGCGTAACTATTTCTGTTACCTTCGCTAGTAGGCCTGGGCCGTAATTATCCCAGACTACTTTCGGGAGGTCCTATATTTCGCTTTCTTGTATTTTGGTGTCCGGTCCTAATCACCCGGAGCGGAAATACCTGAAGGCTGTTTGCTTGATTGTATCTTAGGGATTATTTTTTGTAGTGAGTGCTATTTTCTCCTAGCTTGCCTAGCTTTATATTTTTTGAGTCTAATTAAAATTTTTTAAAGTGGCTGATCAAGCGCCTCGTCGATCGAGGAGAATCCGGGGGTTATCTCCCGAGAGTTCAGAGCCTTCTTCAAGAAGGCGTAGGAGTAGTTTAGCAGGTGAGTATCACCCTGTGACATCTGACGTAGTGGAGAGAGATCCTCCACAAGGGTCTGAAGGTTTCGTAGCTGATTCCGGTGTTGGTTCTGAGAGGAGCGTTCCACTCACCTCGTGAGTTTTATTTCCGCAGGAAGAAGAAGTTCAAATAGAGGAAGTACCTAAACCATCAGTGTCACTTCCACCTCCTCTTCCTCCTGATTATCCATTTGTTGTTGAATACATTAGACCTGAGTCAGAGAGACCGGAAGATCCTCCGTATTATACATACCTTTCGATGGCCATGACTGGGAACGCGGCTTCTGCTGTGAGTGCTGCAGGCATTCAGACTCCTGCTTCTGTTGAAGGAGGGGGCACTATTGCTATATCTTCGATTGCTTCTAGTGCTGCTATGTTTGGCTCTGGTTTCACCCAAGCACATGCTTCTCAATCTGGTCCCTTCAGTTTTGGAATGCCCACTAGTGGGATTCCTTCTTTTTCCTTTTCCGCTGCTGCAGCTGGATCTACACCCATGTCTTCCATGGCTAGTGGATTAGCTTCTTTTCAGGGGTTCCCCTTTGGAACTGGGCACATTCCTAGTTCCAATCCTTCTTTAGGGTCCTTTCCATTTACTTCTCAGACCCAGAGTTTCAACCCTTGGTCTGGAGGTCAGAATTCGACTACTTTTACAGGTTGGAACCCTGTATTCACTACAGTGGGGGCAGGAAATCATTTTTACGCTGGTCACCAAGGGAATGCTTCTTTCCCTTCGTCGAGTGCTTATCAGACCTTTTCCCCTCTTTCTAATGCCTGGAACCCCTATCAGGGGCTTTCCTCTTCATTCCATACTTCAGCGGGGGGAACTGGTCTGGGCTTTGGTAACTCTGCGTTGGGAGGAGGTTCTTCTCCTTTTTCTACGAGTTCTTTCTGGCAACCTGGTGCCTCATCAAATCCAGGGTATTCTTTTCAGAATGTTGGGAATTCATCCTATCAAGGATGGAATCCTCAGGCTCCACCTCGTTTACCTTTTCTGGCAACGTTAAACTTGCCAGATCTGTCGAAATTGACTAATGATCCGATCCGTTATAGTCCGGGGTGGCCTCCGGTTCCCACCAAACTTCCTTCAGACATTCCAAAGTTTGAAGGAAAGAATGGCGAGGATCCAGCTGATCACATCACCACCTTCCATTTATGGTGTTCTTCGAACTCCCTGATCGATGATTCGATTAGGTTGAGATTGTTTCAACGCACCCTAACTGGAAACGCTGCCAAATGGTATATTGAGCTAACTGGGGGCAGTTTTTCTACATTTGGAGAACTGGCTGTTACATTTCTAAACCATTTCCAGTTGCCAGTCCGTTATGATGCCGGGACTGAACTCCTAGCTAATTTTAAACAGGACGACGCAACCCACATTTCTGACCATATTCAGTTTAATGGAGGAGAAGGAAGAGGCTCATTAAAGCTCATATTCCAGGAGAATTCCTTTTGGAATGGTTTTTGAAATCTCTGCAGTCAGATATTTCGAAAGATGTATCCCTCTCCGGGGTATTTTTCGAGGAGCAAGATATTTTTAGGGCCCAGCAGTTGGAACTGATATATTCTCAGTCTGGGGTCCTTCATAAGTATTTTCCCAATGCTCCTCGCTCCAAATTAGATTTATCCAAAACTAAGCCTGGTCCTCATGGTGACGGACTGATTGGATCGATCAATAGTGGTGTAGCCAGCCTGCTTACTCAATTGCAGCAGTTGTCTTTACAATCTGCTCCTTCTGGTCAGGCTGTGCCTGCTGAGTCATCGCCTTCCCAATCTTTGTCCATAAATGCTGTCCAAGCTTCTGATCCCAAAGGAAATCAACAATCCGAAGGGAAGAAGAAGGGACGAAATAATAAGAAAAAGGGCAAGAATGGGAAGGGTAATGCGAATAAAACCAACGAGCATGTTGGTGAGGGGCCAAAGGATAAAAATAAAGTGAAGTTTCCATGCAAGCTGTGTGCTGGAGACCATCTTACGCACCTTTGCCCTAAAATTCAGGATGCGCAGCGCTTGTTAGCTCAGCAGGGTTCTTATAGTTCCCAGGCTGTGTTAAAAAACCCTTTTCCCCAAGGGCAACAACTAGTTGTTGGCGCGAACCAAAATCCTGGGGCTTCCTCTGGGGGCACCCAGGAAGGGGAAATTCCATCGAACATATCCATGATGAGTGCTCACGTGGATTTTGCTATGAGATCTCGTGATTATGGCGGAGAAGAGTCTTCGAAGGCTAAGGATGCTCCTGATGCTACTGAGCCACTTCACATTACAAGGCCTACTATTGAGCCTATGCCTCGGATGCCCAAAGCATCCACTAAGCATTCGACGATTAATCCAAATGCTAGGGCTGCCCAGAACTACTCTATTGTGGAAGATCTAGCACTGAGTCCTTGTGCTATGTCAGCTTTAGAGGTGCTCCAGTCTTGCCTGGCTTAGCGCAGTTATTTTCTCATTGCCATTGGGGCTATTGATCCAAAAAATTCTCTTCTGATTACATTTGATATGACTAATTTTAAGAAGAGACTCCCCCATCATATGGATTTTCATATTAAATCATCGTACCGGAAGTGCAATATCTTTCGAAAGGTTGTTGATGAGGGTGCTTCCACATGCATGATGTCTCTTGCATGTTGGAAGACGATTGGATCTCCCAAAGCTATTCCATCTACCACTCTTCTGACTGCGTTTGATGGTCATTCTCACAGACCACATGGTATTGTCCCAGCTTTGCCTATCTGTGTTGGGGGAAAAACTGTGAATATAGAGGTTGAGGTAGTTGATGCAAGCTTGGACTACAACCTTCTGTTGGGGAGAAACTGGATTTATGAGATGGATGCTATTGCATCCTCATTATTTTGAATTATTTGTTTCCCTCACGAAGGGAGGATCGTTACAGTGGACCAACTGGACTGTCCTCCTGTAGACCCGAATGCGTCTACTGACTTATCTGTTCCAAAGTTGGATAATACTAAGGTGCCTGTTGAGAATTTAGGGGTTGGAATGTATTCTTCTTTGATGGGTACTTTCGATATTCCTCCTCCTTCGGTTCATATCAATGCAATTTCATCCTCCAAGGCTCCTCTTCGAAGAGAGTTCTTCAGAACTCATTATTTTTCGGACCCTTGGACCTTACCTTCCCCTACCGCCACATTAGCGGAAGGTCAAGTGGGTGGAATGTCATTTCCTATGTCTGAAGCTGAGATTTCTTATCAGTCTATTGTTGACTCTGCAGAATCCATCCCAGCTCCTCTCTCACCAGAAGATTTGGATGGAGATGTGGCTCCGACTTGGGCACTTAGTTCTTCTTCTGCCCGGGATTGCCTTGATACCACTCTTCCATCCGAAGAGGCCATCTTGGAAGCTATGGCTGGTATAGATAGACCATGGGATGACTTGCATCATCGGTCTTACTTTTTACCTGATTTAAACGAAGTTGAGACAAGTTTTCCAAGTCCAGAGTCTCCTGGTCCTGTTCACCTAGTCCTGAATCCTTTAGCACCAACACAGGTTTATGCTGAAGGGAACATGGCTGTGATTTCTCCTACTATCCCGGTGAACATTTCCAGGGATCCCAATATTATTGAGAATGTCTTCATCGGAGTTGAATGTTCCCGTGAAGAGATTCAGATTTACACCGAGCTCTTTAAAGAGTATAGGGATGTATTCGCTTGGTCTTATGAGGAAATGCCTGGTATAGATCCATCTATTGTCCAGTATGAGATCAAGACTTACGAAAACGCTAAGCCTGTGAGGCAAAAAATTTGTCCGGTCAATCCTAGGAAGGCAGCAACTATCAAAGCTGAGGTTGAGAAGCTGCTTAAAGCGGGATTCATTTTCCCCGTTCCTTTGACTGAATGGGTTTCAAACCCTGTTCCCGTAGATAAAAAGCAAGGAACAATTCAAGTTTGCATTGATTTCAGAGACCTAAATAAAGCATGTCCCAAAGATAATTACCCCACACCATTTATCGATCAGATCATTGACGAGTGTGCCGGTAATGAGATTTTCTCCTTCATGGACGGTTTCTCCGGATATAATCAAATTACTATCTGTCCTGAAGATCAACATAAGACTGCCTTTATTTGTCCCTGGGGTACTTTTGCATACAAGAAGATGCCTTTTGGTCTTAAAAATGCTGGGGCTACCTTTCAGCGGGCCATGTCATATGCCTTTCACGACATCAAAAATATTATCGAGGCGTATTTGGATGATTTAGCTGCTCATTCTCGAAAGAGGATGGATCATCCTGCTCACCTCCGGCAAATATTTGAACGATGTCATTTCTATAAGATTAGGTTGAATCCGAACAAGTGCGTTTTCGCGGTTACATCCGGTCGGTTATTGGGATTCATTGTGTCTAGAGAAGGGATTAGGATAGATCCCTTCAAGGTTGAGGCAATACTTCGGTTGCCTCCCCCGTCCTCTATCCGTCAACTTCAAAGTCTACAAGGAAAGTCTAATTTTCTTCGGAGATTTATCGTAAATTATGCTGAAGTTACCAAGGGATTTATGAGATTGTTGAAGAAGGGAGTTCCATTTCTTTGGGATGACTTCGCTCAACGCTCATTCGATGCTTTGAAAAAGCATTGACCTCTGCTCCTTTATTGAGTCCACCTGATTATAGCAGGGATTTCCTTTTGTATCTTGCAGCAGCAGAATCTACTATTGGTATGGTTCTGGTTCAGGAAGATGATGCTCTTGCAGAGCATGTTATATACTATCTTAGTCGAGGATTGGTAGGACCTGAACTCCGGTACACTCCGATAGAAAAGTTAGCTTTAGCAGCAGTTCATGCTGTGCAGCGACTCCGACATTACATTATTCTACGAAAAACTTATGTTTTGGCAGCAGCCAATCCATTTCAGTTTGTCCTCAGTAGGCGAGTGATTGGGGGCAAATACAATAGATGGATTGTGATTTTGCAAGAATTTGATCTTGAGTTTATGTCTGCCAAGTCCAAGAAATCATTGGTTTTCGTGGAATTGATCTCCGAGTTGCCCTGTGGGGATGAGATAGTCTATGATGAATCCTTCCCGGATGAACATTTGTTTCTTATCTCTCCACAGGATCCTTGGTATGGAGATATAATTGTGTATCTTCAGACTGCGAAGTTTCCCTCTACTTTTTCGAAAGATGAGCATCGTAAGTTGCGTCACTTGGCTAAGAGTTACTTGATTATTGGTGATGCTTTATACCGTCGAGGGGTTGATTCAATCCTAAGACGTTGCTTAACTCTCGAAGAAGCTGAGGCTCTACTGAATGATTGCCACAGTGGAGCTTGTGGTGGTCATTTATCTGGGCCTGCTACAGCCCAAAAGATCTTGCGTGCTGGGTACTTTTGGCCTTCGATTTTCAAAGATTGTATGGAGTCGGTCAAAAAGTGTCATCCGTGTCAAGTTTATACTCAAAAAATGCGCGCTCATCCAGCTCCGCTTTTTCCAGTCATTACTGTCGGTCCCTTTACAAAGTGGGGTATTGATTATACTACTTGTAACCCGCCTTCGGCTAAGGGTCACAAGTACATTATTGTAGCAGTAGACTACTTTACGAAGTGGGTCGAGGCTATGCCTACTTTTGGGAATGATGGTGAGACTGCAGCTCTTTTCCTTTTCAACCAAGTTATCGCTCGTTTTGGTATTCCTAGAGAGATTGTCACTAACCATGCCAGTCATTTTTAGAATAGTATGATGGTTGAGTTGGCTCTCAAATTAGGTTTCTGGCAGGAGCATTCATCTCCATATTATCCTCAAGCCAATGGGCAAGTGGAAGCCACGCATAAATCCTTGAAGACAATTCTTCAAAGGAAAATTGATAAAGCTAGATCCAACTGGCATATTATGCTATATCCTGCACTTTGGGCATACAGGACATCGGTGAAAACTGCAACTGGCTTTACTCTGTTTCAGTTAGTGCACGGGGTGGAATCCGTATTTCCTATTGAATGCGAGATTCCTTCTCTTAAATTAGTTGTTGAACTTCTTCCTGACACTTCTAGTCTGGAAGAACGACTTCTTCATCTGGAACATCTCGATGAGCAGCGTCGAGATGCCGCCACGATGAATGAAGCGCATAAAAACCGAGTAAAAGTTCAGTACGATAAGGCGGTCAAGCCTAGGGTTTTTTCGGAAGGTGACCTTGTTTTGGTCTATGCCCAAGAAAAAGATGCCCTGGGGGCAGGAAAATTTAAATCTATGTGGTATGGCCCCTTTATCGTTAAAAAAGTCCTTAAAAAAGGAGCATATACCTTGGTTGATTTTGAAGGAAACGAGTTGCCGGAGCCCAGAAATGGGCTCTATTTGAAGAAGTATTATGCCTAGGCTTCGGCCTGGCATGTTGCTTTTGTATATAGTAGTTTTTCTTTGTACATATCTGGTTGTTTTTCGATCTTTGATGGGTTGGTGATGTTTTTGATCTTCTTTGGCAGGTTGTGTCAGATGTCATGAGTCATTTTGGTTTCACCGATGGTGCTAGTAGACACACCTGGAACTTAGCTTCCGCGGCTTGGGTGCTTCATTATCCATCCGGTCAGCTGTTAGTATCAAGAGGGGTCTGCATTGGTCCTGCTTCCAATAACATAGCAGAATACACTGCAGTTGTTTATCTACTCTCGGAGGCAATATCCTTGGGTGTTGATTCGTTGGTAGTTTTCTTGGACTCTCAGCTGGTGGTGTCGCAGTTGAACAATACTTATCGGGTTCGAGATCCATTTTTACTCCGGTTGTTCTTGAGGGTATGTTTGTTACAAAGATCATTTCAATTTTTAACTTTCATTCATATTCCTCGAGCTGACAATTGGCTGGCAGACTCATTAGCTAATCAAGCAATTGATTGGCACATTAATCATTCCATACAATAAAATTTAATCATCAAAAACATCATACATTTTGATACATTTGTTACATCACATCAAACATCGCTGTATATATATCATTAGAATGTTCAAAACTATACAAAAATTTGGATCCATAAGTCATACAAAAATTTGGGCTTATGCCCGATCATGTTCAGTCTCAAAAAATATACAGTCATCTGATACATCATATCTATCTACTCCTGAGGTCCCTGCCCAGAAGTTGTGTTCCTATAGAACACGATCGCAGTGGCTACACGGCAGAATAACCGTACCCAGTCACGGGGTACTCCTACCACCTGTCTCTGGATGGCTTCAGGCAGATCTTCCACTGCAGCCATAGGTACTTGGCGGGTTAATCCCTCCAAGTTCCTCTGTACAGCTTGGAGGGTTATGTCTGGATCTACTGTATCCGCTTCGCCCCTGCGACGCTTATGTCATGGGCATCCCTCAGGTCGAACTGGTCCAATATCTGTTTCATGATCATTTTAAATTGTAAGACATTTTGAATCCAATCAAAAACATGTTTGTTTTTCACATTTTTTCATACATATTGAAAAAATCCAAAAAATTATATAAGTCAAAAATTGTAAACTTACTGACTGTACCCCATGCTGCGCCTGGTGGCAGGACAAGATCTGGATCGCCACGAAAGTCCATCCCAGCATAGGGATAGTCGTCCACAACGATGATTTGTTCTCTCCACCATTGGAAGAACTCATCATCCCAAGTGGTCTGGGGAACTTCACTTCCCCCCAATCTCTTCATCATGTCTGCCCAGCAGGCAATTCTTGGGTCTCTCGGGCTGCTGATGGTAGAGATCACTCTGGGTCTTAGTACTGGAATCTTCTCAAAGAAGAATGTCATCAAAATTGTACCGTATCCAAAATGTTTTGTCTTTGCTTGGCGGATAGAGGTCAATTGTTGCTTCATGTTCAGCAATAGGGCTGTGCACCAATCATATATATGAGTTAAGCATTCCACTGCTATGCTCATTTGCGTCCTGGACGCCTGGTGTAGGGAGGCAGATCCTGCCACTCTGCCAATGGTGAAAAGGAGGATTTTCATGTGCAAATCCCTTAAATCTTTGATTTCAATTTGAGTTCCAACTTTCTTGGAACCCTGTACGCAGTACACGTGGACGTAATCTTCCATGGTGAGCCCTCCCAAAGGCTTACCATGCAAGTCTACTGGCTCCCCCCTCCGGGAGAGTCCAGTGATAAAATATATGTCTTCCACTTCAATGCGTACAGGCATCTGATCTATCATAAAGCAGTCCTCTTCCGGTTCCCAATAGTTCACAAGCATTTCGAGCAACCAGACATTGCTCTTCATATTTGGCATTTTAAAAAACTTGAGTAATCCACAATTCCGAAGAATATTTAGTGATGCTTGGTTCTGCATGACTTCATTGTCTATTGCACTGTGTTCACGCTCTCTCCATGATATGGTCATCCTGTCAAATTTCAATAATCCATTCATTAGCTACGCATTTTTCATATTGGGCTGCGCATACGCGACTTTATTTGTGCACAGTCGCGTGTATACGCGACTTGGTCATTACCAACCCGCGTATGCGCAAACCCGTGATTTTTAGCAAGAGATTCTACGGTGAAAATTCCTAAATTTTAATTTATGAACGGACAAAATGAATAGCAAGGATGAATTAAGAGCTAACCTGAGAAATTCGGTGGAATTCGACGGTCGATTGCTCCTGTTTTGACGAAAGAAGCTTTTTTCTCCAGAGCACTTTTTTCCAAATCAGCAATGTAATAATGAACCAAATATGAGGTAATTTGTCTATTTATGCCCAAAAAGTTGAAAATTTTCGCAAAAATTTGTTATGCTTATTTTTTCAATCTATCTTAAGCTGCATAACCCGGCTGCTTGGAAGTGCCCAGTTTGGTATGTTTTCAGGTACATTTTGACGATTTTTGAGATTTTTTCTGGATTTTTATCCATGACTGTTGACCCGTTATGGCAGGTATATGATCTTCACTGGCATATAGGTTAGGGAATCCACTTTCCGTTGCATTTTGCATACTAGCCTCCATTCTTATCACTTGCCATAGGGTCGATCCCATCAGGTCATGAGTATTACACCCATTTCACTCGCTGATTATTTAATCATGACTTGGTGGTAGAGCCTTCCTTTACATGGGCTTCCTAGTTAGTTCCTCTCTATCACTTGTTGCCCATGCTGCGTTTTATGTAGGCTCGGGAGTCCTCTTTAGTCCCGCCATGACTTATGTGTTGAAGCTTCATTCTTCTTCTTCCTCACTATCATTTTTTTGGCTATTACCCTAGAGGCTCCCTGGTGTCGTTGAGTTGTATTACTGCATTGCATATTGGCTACTTGTTTATCCTGGCCTTTAGCCGGCTTCATTTGGACTCAATGTTTAAGCCAACTTTTGACCTTGTCTATCTATACAAGTTAAACCATTGCATGCACTTAGCTATCGCGACTTGACACCCTTTTACCCATGGATGGAACATTCCTCTGAGTATCGCTTACCAGTTTTCGCCACCTTGCATTGAGCATAGGATCATTCCAATCCCAGGAACTAGTGCATCTGTTGCTTGATACTCGTTCTATCCATTGTACCATAGCATTCTTTTATTCTTTTTCAGGCTTATTATATGAAAAAGACAAAAAAATCAAATATAACAAAAAGAGCGGGAACGGGATGTAACTTCGTTATTTGATGGCAGTATAGTGTCAGTTTGTCGCCCTTGAACAAATCATATACACTTATATATCTTTCCTCCATTTGGGATGGTTTTAGTTTTGACCTAGGTTCAGCCTTTACCTTGTTTCACTTGTCAGTTCTCCCCCGGTTGGTTATCTCTTCCAATCATATGGAGAGTTTGTTCTGCCTCCTGCATAACAGACTTATACAGTGTCACTTTTTACTGCCATGGTCATCACGAGTCGTGCTTTTGTTCAAGGGAAGTTTAACCTGAGTCGGCCATTCTACGGTGTCTCTCGACTCATTATTCAGTCGGCCTTCCCGGTCTTGTCAGTATCATGTTCTATCACATCAGATGTTTTGGTCTTCTGCTCGTGCTGGTTTGAGAAGGTCCCCATTGACTTCTTGCCGGCGGGTTTGTCTCTTATCGACTACGACACATTGCTCCGAGAGCAAACCTAGAGCCGCACCTTGGGCCTATTTCCATCATTGATAGGTGACCTCGTGCTCAGCATTTGATCATCATCATGGGTCTTTGACTGAGTGGTTTTCCCTGTGTTCGACGTCAGCACACATTATCACACTTGGGATTCGTGCAGTACCTTGATTTCCATTTGACCCTATCGGTGGATTTCTCGCCTCTGTGTTAGCTTTCATTATTGGTTGGTTCAGAGGGTTTCTTCCATGCGCTAGCTTCATCTTGTGCATGTCGGAAATGTACTTCGGTTTGGTTCCGTCACTCTACTTCGTCCGATTCCTTCCAAATCTTGGCCTGCGGGTTACACTCGCGCTGGACTGATGTGGGATGCCTTAATGCCTTCCTTCCAGCAGATCTTTTCCCATTGACTCCGACTCATTGCTCTGGGAATAAGGTCTAGAGTCTTTTTGTCAGTACCTTAGGGTTTGCAGTCATCAGTGGCAGACTCTTCGCTATCAATAGTGGGGATTCATCATTGCCTCCTGATTGGTAGATTCTTTCAAGTGTTCGACTTCAACTCATTCATTCGCACTTGTTAGATTGTACTGGGGCACCTTGACACTCATTTTCATTATTGGTGGGTTGTCTCGCATTGGTTAATGGTATACATCATTGACCGGTAATCCAATGATTTCTCACATGGTCGACTTCAGCTCATTTATTCCCATTATGTAGAATTGTGCCATAGTGATCGGTGAATACCTCGGGTTGCATCAGCATTTCTCGGTTCAGTTTTGACAGTCCATTCCATTTCTGCCAGTGATGTCGTCCACCCTTATATGTTGTAGTTCAGTACAGCAACATCTTATATGTTGGCTCCCGAGTTGCGTGATTGTACCATGAGATCTACCCTTTATGATTTGGTACTTGGAGATTCAGTTACTTATATACCAGACATCCAGTTGCAGCATCCTTGATCAGCTTTCTATATGTGATACTTGGACATTGATTCAGACTTATATTTCCGGGCCATGCTCAGATGATTCATTGTGTACTTTCAGTTCAGCTATACTTGTATACATGTTGGATCTATTAAGTACTTTCTATATGATGTATTTTTGACTGAGCATGGGTATGCCTGCCTCAGCATGAGTTGACTCTTTGTTTTCTTTCATTGGTTTTTGGCAGGCTGAAATCTGGTGAAGTCCTCTCTTGTCCTTGCGAAGTTCTTTCTATGTGCATAATACATTTCGGCCATCATGTACCCCTTCTGACCTCATATATTAGGGGGCATATGTTATAGCATCATTTTTCACCTTCATATGATTCATGATTTCTTTTATGGCTTTGGGCACCCATTCCTACAGACTTGAACAAAATTCACTAAAAAACAGTGTTAAAATCCCTATATGCGGATATGCCCAGACTTTTCCATGTGTATACGCGAGTCCACATGTACTTTTCCGTGTATGACATTAAAATAATTAAAAAATATATAAAAAATCCCTATTTTCGGGCTGGGTTGATGGTTACTCTGGTAGTTCAACCACCCCAGCACATGGCCAACCGTTTCCAACTGATTGAAACTACTTTGAGGGAGTATAAAAGCCCCTCATGTGCATGGCCTAAGGGAGAGAGAAATTTTATAGACATTATACTCTGTTGGAATCCCAGTTCAAGTCTGAATCCCCGTGCCTCCTGCACTTTCCCAGATTTATAATAGGAAACCCTTGTTTCCTGGAGATGTTCATCCATTTATATGCCATCTCGAGTGCACAAGTCTTGGAAGAATCTTAGCGAGGCAAGGGCGGGACGAATCCGGACGACGGTCTGCTCGAAGATCGTGGAAGGATTCAGGTGATCTCTCCACTCTTTACTTCTGTACATGCTGTTCGTAATAATGAAGAACCATCTTGTTCCTGAACCTACGTGTTGATATCTATTTGTATATGTGAAAAGATTATCATTTAAACATTTATTATGGTTTATATAATGTTTCACATGGATTACAATAACGTTTAGAAGAAGTATATGCTGTACAACTAGGTTTCCGTGCACGTTCTTTCTTGTTTTCCAGGTTGAAGGAGGAAGAAGGGTTGCTGGGGGTTTGGACCCCGCGGGATCTACATCGAACGTAGGACTACGGGTGAGTTCTGCTATCGTTGTTATCTAGTTTTTTGCATTCAAGTATGGTTGTGTGTGAGTCCTTCTGAATAGCATGCCCTGATCTGTGGAGGTTTCGACCCAACAAACCTCTAGGGAGATTTTCCCCGAAACACTAAACAGATACGTTTAGAAAAGATGAGCAGAGATCGTGGATCTGGCGTAGCTTCATCCCAATCACCCTTCTCACTCCCTTTACTCAAGTTACACACCCAAATAATAATTAACCACTTGTATTATGTCCCCTGACTGAACTTTATCTCCTAAATATGAGAGGAGAGATGATTGTTGCATTACAATTCCTAAAGGTAATCAGTCACAGTCAGGGCATAAAAGTGATGATTCGTCATCTTTGGATGATAATATTCTTCCTCACAAGAAATTGAATGTTTTTCAGCTCAAAAACAAAGAAATCTTTAAACCCCTGAAGCTGCCCACAATTCTTCTTCAATATCCTTCAAAAGGATTCAAATTTTTGCCAAGTTTTTCTGGAGAGGATGAGGATATTTCAGTTGAACAACATATATTGGATGAGTACTTTTTGGAAAAATTTCAAATTATTTATGAAGACATGGCTTTAAGGATGTTTTGTCATTCATTAAAGTAGGGTGCTCAACAATGGTTCTAGTGTTTGGAAGCAAGTTCAATTAGTTCATGGCAAGGTTTTCAGGATATCTTTCTTAAATATTGGGGCGAGCGTAAGTTATATGAAAAACACCTTTTGGAATTATATTCTATCCAAAGGCAGAGAAATGAATCAATCGTTGAGTTTAACAGGAGGTTTCAAAAAAAATATTTCAGCATGTCAAAAGAAATTCGACGTCCTGAAGTAGTAGCTATGGTATACTATTTGAGGGCTCTTTCTATTGTCTTGGACTTTTATCTCAAGGAGAGAAAGCCTTGCACTCTGAAGTTGATGTTTCTTTATGCACATGAAATCAAAGATAATGTGTGGGATTGTAGAAATTTTTGTTGTCATGTTGAAAGAACAAGTTTTGTTGAAGACAAGAGGACCTGTCAAGAAAACATTGGAATTGATTTACAAGAGAATGCAAATTTAGAGGTGAACAAGGATTTTCAAAAGGTGTCAGACGATTCTTGTATTGTTGAAACACAAGAATGTAAGAATTCTTAAGATTCTGGTCAAAAATTCATTGCAACAACTGAACTACACGATGAAAGCCTGGAAGATCATTACAATTTTCATAATTTTAATGATTTTGTGAATAAAGGAAAAACTAGTGGAGCTTCTCAGGTATGTTTGTAGAAAGAGGAAGATTTTTGCCAAGAATTGGCATTGTATGAAGAACATCAGCATTATAGGGAACAAACCTTTGATTTCTCTTTTCAACATAAACGTCTGCTTGTAGAAAATGGCAATCAAGTTCCCCGCACACAATTCCAAATTGAGGAGTCAAACAATGAAGAAAGCTGCCCTATTAAAAGAAGTCTACATCAGCAAAATGTTCAAGAAAAGGAGGCAGTTGATATCTTGGCTCAGATATCTTGTGCCCAGATCCAAAAGTAACCTGAAATCACAAAATGCATGGAACTTATGAGAGAGAGTACCCATGTAGAGCGGTTTGATCTAAACCATTGTTTGTAGATCGATGATTATATTTCAATGTGTCATCACTGATCCTCATTTATAGAAACTACCGAAGGTGCCTCCGTAAGCAGTTTACGGTTTTGATAGATGGCATATGCATATAAACAACCACAAGGACCCACATGATTGTTTATATTCGTTGAAATATTCATCCTTGCCTACACATTTCTTATTACTTTTATTTTAAATATCGACATCCATATATTTATATTGTGAAATTTGTAAAAGGGGCTCTTATTTGGGTTTTTTTTTTGTAATTTTCAAAATAACGATTTGAAACTTAGATATTTCAAAAATATTAAAGAGATTTAATAGTTTTATAACTGTTAAAATAATTATTCTTGCAAGTTACATGGGAATAGTTAGGTTGGGAGGAGAATAAAAGGGAGAAAGGAAGACATAGGAGGGGTTCGGAGTTTTGGACCTCTGGAGGACTGTAAATTTTGTACTGAATGTTCTAAAAGTTAATGAAAGAAGATCAAGTTTCTTGCACCTGTTCATGTTGATGCGTTTTTCCAGTTTCATCAAATGTTTTTTCTTCTGTGAATGAGGTGAAGTAATGTAGTTGCAGGTCTTTTTTTATAGTTTGTAAGTAAGAGTTAAATTTCCTTAATGTGCGCTCCTTCACTCCAACTATTTTCTCTCTATAAAGTTCTTTCTGAGATTTAAAGTGCTAGATTCTATTATCCAACATATCACTTTAAGTTTCCATTCCATTTTCTTCCTTCCATTTCAAGTAATATCAAAAGATAATGGAATTGTGAAATATTTCATTTTATTAGATCATTGAGGGTTATAGATAATTAATTTCCAAAGGTGCTTAACAAAGACCATATGATATCTTAAATTTGTGACATATATTTAAAAATGTCTTGAGCACATATTCCTTATCACATCCCAAGGGATTGTTTCTTGAGATACAACCCAAACGGAAAAGGAGCTACTTTAAGGTCTGGGCCGGGTGGTTTTCCCCCATGTTTTGGCAGTGGAATTCCAAGGCCTCAACAAGTAGTAATCCTTGTACTAAAATTACTGCAGGAAGCACAAGTGGAAAATAATTATTTATAGAGAAGAATCAACCAGACCATTCAATTTCAACAATCTAGAGAAGAGGCCTATGAAGACTCAACTAATTCAGGAAAATGTCAAGAAGATTTATGACACAAGGAAAAAAGTTGATGATTTCCAGATGGAAGAAATGGTTCTGAAATGGGATTCATGGAAATAAGATAAAGGAAATAATGGGAAGTTTGATATTTTTTGGAAAGGGCCATATAGAATTGAAGCTTTTGGAGGCAAGACTGCATTTTTCTTGAAGGACTTAAATGATCAAGCACTTCCTGGTGGAACTATTAATGAAAGACCTCTTAAACGTTATTTTCTTCCAGAATTAATCAATTTCATTTAGATTCATTGTATATATTCCACTTTACTTTTTTTATTGCAAGAGAGAGGGAAGTTTACATCACAAGTTGAAGCCTAGAGAGAAGACCCTAAGCTTATGTTGATTGGTTGCCCAAATTTATAAATAACAATGGGTGGATCAGTATCAGTTGTAGAATAAAGACAACATGCCCAATGGATCAAGACCATTGATCTACAACGTTCTTTCCACCTCACAAGGAGAGTTCCATCACCATTGGAGCCATTATTAGGGTCCTATATTTTATACGATGAATTTATTGTAGTGTTAATTTTTTATATGATATGTTTTAAATAATGTTCCATTCTGAAAATTTATTTCCAAAAGAAAAAAAAAAGGAAAACAAAAACAAAAAGGGGATAAAAAAATATATATGTGAAAAGAAAAAAAATCAAAAAACATGTGAAAAAGAAAAAGGATAAAATACCCCATAAAAAAATTATTATAGATTTGAGCAAGCGTGAATGCCACTCAAAAATTCAAAAAATGCATCAACAAGTACTTAGAAATTTTTGAATAAATGTGTTTCCAGTTAAAATGCCACATTGTAATAGAAAAAATAGATAAGTTATCCTAATCACATTGTTTAAACGTGATTTGGCTGAAATAAAAAAAATAGTTTAGGTTAGGGAATAATCAATCACAGTATAATTTTGATTGAATTAGTCTAGTTAAAAGAAATATGAAGCTAACCACATTGTTTAAACGTGGTTAATTAACAAATCAAAGGAAAAAATAAAAAATGGCTTGCAAATCAAAATGTAGTGATAGTGGATAATTGAGTAGGTTTAGAGGATAATTAAGTAGGTTTTATATTAGTTTAATTGCAACATTTATATTGTGATTATCATAGGTGTAATAAATTTTTGTTTCATTTGTATGTAATAAACAATAGAGCACATGAGACGACCACGATCTACCCTGCCCGGATCAACGGAGGAGGTTTGTCTTTGCCCCACCCTCCCCCCAAATCCCATTCAATATTTAATCATTGGGGGGGATCCGAAGAGGCAAGAATACTTTTCTACATGGTGGCTCATTGATAATTCACACCCCCCTACTCATTTCCGCTCATCGCTTTGTCCCCCCTCCAAAAACCTCCATTCCACTCCCCTATCCTGACCGTTGACTCTATTCACTCCAGCACCAAAAACCTCCCTCCATATGGACCTCCCATCCCCACCATGGCTCTCCTATTATCAATAGCCCCTCTAAAAACCTCCATTCTGCTCCCCTATGTTGATTGTTGACTCTCTTCACTCCAGCGCCAAAAACCTCCCGTCCCCACCATGGCTCACCTATAATCAGTCTCCCCTCCACTTTTTATCCATCACCTCACCTCTGGGGACCCCACTTCCTTTCCATTAAAGCAAATCCTATTCATTATTCTCTGTAAACACCATACTGGCATGTCACATTCTTCCCTCCACATGAGCCAATTGTTGTACCAACAAATTCCTCCCCCTCTCGTGATAACGGATCCGCTCCATTTGATTGTAAGAGAACAACGGTAAACGTGTTTTTTTCCATATAAACCACCTAAAACCCATTTTACCCCCTTCTTTTAATGTTACATTATCATTGACGATTTCAAGTACGCATTCAAGCTAACAAAGCCTCCTCAGTATTCTAGCAGTGGTCCAAACCATGACTTAAACATTCAGCATAACCAGTATGTGAAATAAAGCACCTCACCATGAAATTAGTGTCCAATTACCACTCTTCATCTGTTTTATGGGTAACTCTAATTTCCTCTTCTTATTTATATAATGGCGCCTAAAGGAAAAACACCTAAGAATAAATCTAAAGCCTCTAATGTCAATCTCATGTTGACGCCTACTGTAGATCTAGATAACCAATCATTAGTAGACCAACAATATAAGACCGTTGACACCAGTTGTGATTTCGACATGTATGATCTTCACAAGTGGTTGAAGAAGAAATAACTTGACCAAAGTGATGAATTAGGCCTATGGGAATCCTCCATGCCCCAATTCATTTTTCCACAGACTTATCAATTTCCCAATTTCATGTACTGGTGCCAAGTTCATTATGTCCCCAACTAAAGAGCAGTTGTGGCCCAAAAAGGAGACATCCTCTTCACCATCACCACTAAATATATCTCCCAGATGCTTCAATTACAAAATTTTAATTCCCTATATCCATTTTCAGTAGATTCCCTCACAGAATTCTACAAAAACCTGACCTTCCTACAGAGAGCCAACATTTTTTATTTTTTTCTCCCTCAGGATGCACAATTACCCAAGAAAAAGCCCCCATACTCTTCCTCTATGTGCCCTGAGTTAACCACGAAAGTAATTGCAATCATTTCATGCATACTTTGCTACCACTCTGATCAGTGGGCTAATGAGGCCATTGTTGGTTTCTTATTAGTTTTTACAACTAGTGAAAAAACCACCATTTTCAATTATAGTGAGTTCATTGTAGCATTAATTCATGACCAATTTCTTAAGCTCTCTAATGAAGGGAATTTCAAGTATACTTCAGTGTTAGTTTATTTATTTCTTTACCACCAAGAAAAAAAAAATTCATTTTTATTTTGGAAATTAAATGAGGAGGGTGGTCAAATGTCAATTATCCATTAGACATATTTGGTGAGGAAAAATTCTACTGAATATACCTTCTCAAAGTATGTTGATCAATTCCTATATATAGTTTCCTTCCTAGTAAAAAGTTATCTATATCCCAGGATAGGGCCAAAAATACAGAGAATCTTGCATCTAAGCGATCAAAATAATACTAGGGATTGGAATTTATACCCAAATTATACCGAGATCAGTGTTTATGGGTGTGAATGGCCACCCTATAGACTCCCAAAGTTTTTTCATATCAGAATTTTCTCCCTGAAATATATAAGGTAGATGATGCACATGGATGATATCTATCATGTTATAGCCAAGAAAAAGTCTCAGTTCGGAGTTAAAGCACATGTTGGATCATTTATATGTAACATTGGAATAATAGGTAAAGATGAAAATTTGATCCTTTAGAAAATGAACTTCAAGTTTATTTTGACCAGGTCATATGACCCTTTTGGAATTATTTCCAAAAAAAGAGTGGAGCAGAAAAAGACTCCCTATAACCACACTCCAAGACCAAAGATCGCGAAATTCATGAATCAAAGTCAATGGGAAGAGAATAAACTAAAAGAGGTAGAAGAACAAGTGATATCTACAACTACATCACAAACTCCAATTACTCAAGAGAAGAAGGATAAAATGCTAAGGGAGGAGGATTCTCTGTCAGTTACAAAAATTAGGAGCACATAATTTATGATATACAAGAAGAAGAAAAATAATAATTCAACGCCGACCTTTTTATAGGGAGATGAGGTACATACTATCATAATTTTGACATACCCTCATGTATCTACAAGAAAATACAATATTTTCACAAGATATCCCTCTTCTTTAACCTCCAAAGATCCTCTAGATACATCTCAGTTAATAAAATTAGCTCAGGACACAATCGAACCAAACATTTTTTTAAAGTACAAGGAAATTAAACATATAAATGAAATGTTGAAAGTGACAACATACACCCAATTATTGAAGAAAAAAACTACCTCGCAACATAGGCTCCTTTCAGCCTTTGATATAGAGAAAGGAAAAATGTAGATCACATTTCTTGAAGCACAAGTTCCAATTCCAAACACACCAACATATTATAAAGAATCAAAATTTTCCTTTCATGCACATCAAAATCCCCCAATTGACCAAATGGATATGCACAATAAAACTAGCGAAATGATGTACTCTAATTTGACCAATGCTACCATGTCATCCTCCAGACAACAAGTCTTAATCAGAAACATATAGACACAATTGAAGCTTGAAAGGATTTCATCTTTCGGCAAAGATACAAAAATCAAATCACTGGAAGACTTGGTGATCAAGTTGGGCTACAATCCTAGTGATGTAACAGTAGCACAAGATATCATAAAGAGAAAGAATGCATATATAGCAGCCTTGAAGAAAAAACTAAATATGACATCCAGAGAAGACCCACATGCCAAGGAATTTGGGGAAATGGAAAAACAGAAAAATGACATGTTCAAAATAATAATTGAACAAAACATTCAGATCAAAGACTTGGAAGTGGAAATGGATAAAATTCTCAAATAAAATGAGTAGGCATCATAATTTGTTGTATTTCCACTAACAATAGTCCCCATTTTAGTTGCAGCAACACCAGAAGCCTCTACATCAACATCAACACAAGCATAGACCAGAGATCCTTCAAGTGAAATGATCAAAGCCATGGAAAAAATTTCCATTCAAGGGAAATAAATTGCAAAATTAAAGGTCTAGATCAAGACATTATAGGAGCATAAATAAAAAATAGATAATTCATATGTGGCCAAATTACATAAATCCCACACGCTTTCTTAGAAAATAGAACAATTGGGAATTGATCAACGATGACATAGACTTTGGCACAGGAAAAATAAAATATATGGATAGAGACAAATGAGGCCATTACTGAAATATGGCCATCAATCCAAATCATTTTTTAGAAGGAAGAGTTGATACAGGATCCAAATAATTCGTGAAAGAATAAAAAATATATTTGGGGTAGAAACTTGGTGAAACAACAAATCTAGTAAAAATATCGAATTCTAAAACTAAAGAAGAATAAGATGAGCTTGGAATTCAAGATAGGACAAAAAACATATTGGATGTTAAAAGGATCCATACTAAAAGGAGCCTTATGCTTCAACTTGAAAATCAATGTAAAAATATGGAATCCAGCATTCAAAGATTCCATAAAGTGTTTCTTGTGCTAAATAGGAAAGGGATACTAAGATTAATTGGGATGGGAGACAATATTATTAGCTTAAAATACTATCAGAAAAAAGTATTCACTATTGCACAACATAAATCAAAGTTCTCAGTTATAAAGGGGAACATCATAGCGAAGGCTTTTATTGAGGCTGTAGATTTCAACTTATTCATCATACATGAGATTAAACACATGTTTGTCATTAAGCCTACATTCCAGAAGTATATTTATGTATATGATACATATAGAAAATTGATAAAATTTTATATCCCAAGTGAATATCGATGGGATAAACTATCTGAATTTCTTGGGTAGACAGTTTCACCGCCAATAGTCAGACAACAGGAAAACACATTTTGGGGTCCAATCATAAAAAACCATCATCAAGAATAGAGCCAGTAGCTACAACAATTTATTATATCCTATATTTTTGTTCTATCTTTGTAAACCAATTTTGAATATTTTGTAAAAAATCTTGAGATTTTCACTCAATATATTTGTTGAAAATTTTGCATAAATATTTCCAAATTCGAAGTATTATTGTTGGGACTTGTATGAAGAAATATACTTCTAATGTAAATTTGTTCCTTATGATTAAGTGAACAAATTTTTAGTAATACGTAAAGCTTCTTAAATATTCCTATGTCAGACTTATTGGTGAAGTTATATTCTCTTATTAATGTGTTTTTCTCTATCAATTCATATGTTTCTCTTAGCTATTTTGTTCCAAGAAAAATAAGAATATGAATTTGCTTAAGTACATTTAATTCTGGGTTCTAAACAAAGTTAATGTTTTCAACTGAAATTAAACACTATAATTCTTAATTGTTCTATGTTTAATGGATCCTTAAACTTTCCATCTTTACCTTATCACAAAGCTCATAAGATCTAATAAGTATGCCTACTGTGACCTATTAAAATTATATGTCAATGTTGTAATTGATCGACTCGAAACATAATTGACTAAATTTCCCAATGGATTTCCCTTGTTGTTCCAACCAAACCATTTTAAATAAAAAAACTTTGAACTTTCACATCTAGCCTAAAATCTTACAAAGTAAACAAAGGTGAACCTAACAGAGAGATCCCTCTTTGAGTTTAGAAGGGCTAGCTTCTAAACTTAAAAGCAGTTCTTTTGTTACCTTTGGGTTTCTTTCACAACCTTCATAAATTATGGAGTTATAAGAGAGCTTATGG
The DNA here is from genome assembly GCA_034641835.2 of Pinus albicaulis. Lineage (NCBI taxonomy): Eukaryota > Viridiplantae > Streptophyta > Pinopsida > Pinales > Pinaceae > Pinus > Pinus albicaulis. The sequence goes on from CM076573.1 coordinate 595,720,043, forward strand.
ATGGTTATGGGCCTCAAACACTAGAGTGAGTTTACAATGGTGGATATTTGTTTGGGATCCCCCTCTTGTTAACTCACAGTAGACCACAGGGACCCAAAGTGAACAATGGTCATAAATTGAAACCAAAACAGACCCACTCTTTGATCACAACATTCATAATAACACTCCTTTTATTGTAGTCCTCTCAATGGGAGGGGGGTTGAACATAAAACCCTTCCCCATTATTAACCCATGACATGCTTTGGGGCACCTTAAATGAATGTGGATAGTTGATTGACCAACACTCATGATATATCTATTAATAGAATAATCCCAAATAAGAAGTGGCCTAAAGGGTTAAACCAATGGGTGATGGGTGGTTACGTCAGTTGACGACCCTGAAAAATGGCTAGATTCATTTCACTTACTGATACCACCTTACGGAAGATGTTATAGAGTGAGATGTGCTTATGAGAACTGGGTGGTCCATCACTTAATGGGTCCAGTAGATAGAAATATTCTCATCACTAACAATTCCATCTACCTATGTTATCATTGTTTCCCCACTGCCATCACCTATTCAAAATATTCAATACAGATAAATTACAATAGTGAGCAGTGGGAAATAGGAAGTGGCAAGGTTTTTCTCTAGAACCATCATGATGTTCCCTTCTCCTCCATTAGGATGCACCCATACTGTGCACTTCAATCTCCAAAGTTATGTGATGGGTGTTGGTATAGTCATTTGGCACTTACATGGCCTCCATGTCATCCTAACAAGTCATCACAAGTGGATACCCACCTTCGCATCCAAGTCATATTGCTAAAATCATCACAACTATGACCCAATTAAAAATTATACTAAAATGGGGCCATTTGTTCCCAAATGAGATCCATATTTCTACCAAAACTTCAAATATGAGGTAAAACATAAAAAAATGATCCAAATGCCTAACTTCACAAAAAAACATGGGTCCTACTTACTCTATGAAGCTCAAAATAACGAAACAAGATACATGCATGCAAAACCAAAGAATTCCTCACACAATTCTTTGAAATAACAGTCTATGAACTCTATTTGATTCTTTATTTAACACATGACATAAATATTATCCTCCTCCTATTTCAAATAACCTAAAAAATCAGATAAGGCTATGAGCCATCCAATTCCTAGATATACCAGATAAGTGGAAACACTTGTATTAACAAATTTACATAGACACTCATCTAATTAGACATAATCATATAAAAACCATTAATTCATTAAAATATTAACAATTATAGGAGACCAAAGGTTTATCGTATTCATAAAGACATATGAGATAGTTTATCCACCATGGAAATAAATTCAAATATCATCAAAATTAAAATATCATCTACCACTAAGGAAGATATCATCACACCTACATTATCATCTACCACCAAGGAAGATAACATGACAACTTGAATATAATTTTCCCCAAGATTTAGCCCAAAGGTAAAAATCATAGAAATTTCAATATCATCAAAACTCCAGTATCATATACCAGTAAGGAAAATATCATCACACCTCCATTATCATCTAGCACAAAGGAAGATATCATCAAAATTTAAATATCATCTCCCTTCGAGGAAAATATCATCACAACTTTAATATCATTTCCCCCCAACACATATATCATCATCCCCTAAGTAAAATAATATCACAAGTCAAAAATAACCTCTCCCCAAGGTAGATATCATTAAAATTCCATTATCATTTTCCTCCAAGAAAGATATAATCACAACTCCAATATAAACTGCCTCAAACGAAAATATCATCACAACTTTAATATCATTTTCCACTAAGGAAGATATCATCAAAACTTTAGTAACATATTTCCCCAAGGAAAATTTCATCACAGATTCAATATCATCTACCCCCAAGGCATAATGATCATTATTATATAGGAACTAAGTGCTTTCAAAGACAAATCAAGAACTTAGTGGTGTAATATTTGAATTACAAGCACTGAGTGGTTACATAAACCAAGAATTTTTTATGTTTAAGAATAATTACTCATTATGTTACTTTCATAGTTGTTACATTCTTGTCAATTTTTTTCAAGTGGATCCAAACAGACCCTTTTTGTTGACCGACTATGTTCTGTGGTCCTCTACTACAATTTATGTCAAGTGCAGGGATTAATCAACATCTTCAACTCTTGGTGGGGTTTTATTCATTCTTTTTCATGATTTTCCTTACTTCACTTTTCTCACACCAAAAAACCAAATCAATACCAAATGAAGAAGGAAGAAGAAAGTTGTCAATATCAAAAAACCACAACAATAACACATGACAAGAATAAAAAGCATGCAATAAACGATAAAAAAACAAATAACTGTACAACACATCAAGCATTCCATGCTCACTTTAAAAAAAGAACTAAGCGCATGCTCACTTCATCAAGAGCACCAAGAATATGAACAAAATATTAGAAAGTTCCCTTCCCAAGGTATTCAAGAACTTTAAGGTTCCAAAAATCCTCCAAAATCATTTAATTGAACTTTTCATTCAGTATTTTAAAGAGCTTGAGGGGATGGTCCCTCATCTCTTTATACATTGGCTTTTATAGTTTCAAGTATGAGTAGTTTACATGAGCTTTTCTTCTACCTTGTCATTATGGACATGGTCCATGTCACAAAAATATTCACATGTATAATAGGTATACTAAAAGCATAGTGTTTAACTTTTCCTCATCTCCTTACCTTTTAATAATCCTTTATGTTTTCTGCCTCACACATCTGTAACTTGGCTTTTAAGTTTCTAAGGTTTTATGCACTTTTTAGGGAGTATTTATTATCCCTACTCAATATATACTTGGTCCATGCTATGTTGTACAAAATTGTTGTCCATACTACTATAAATTGTATTTTATTTATCCGACTAATACAATAAGTGTCACACACACATAAATATTAGTTATCTCAAGCATAATGTATTAATTTGTTTCCTTGACATACCAACTTAAAGTATGTTAATGTAAGGCATGTTTCTCTAGTGCATAATGTGTTTTTTATTCTAGTGCATTAATAATGCCCTCGTTTGTCTAGGTCATAAAACTATGTTTCGAACATAATTTCATTGAAGGATCATCACCAATATATTCTTCAAATTCGGGACCTTAATTTCTCTATTACAGTAATATTTTCCCTAAGCTCCATGCTCCATAATTTCACCTTTGTTGCAACATTTGGTTTTCTATGATACATGCTCAAACAAATTTCAAATATAAATTTTTAATTTCCCAACTTTTCTTCGTCCAAGGACTAGATCTCATAAGCATCATATTTGTAGTCATGATGTTGTTAAGCTCCTTTGAAGGTGGATTTATTTTGTCATGTATACTTTTATATAACACTCCATTCCAACACTTTGCCTACAATCTAATGTTCCAATGAACAAAATAGTTGTGAGTAAACCATGAAATCAACAATATATAAAAACCCCCTTGGATATGGGTGCCTAGATGTGAGATCTCGGGCTACTTGGGCACCATGTGGTAGGGCACTTGTCTGCTCCGTGCGCCTGCACATGTCCTCCCACCCACTGATAAATGTAGGAGCATGCCTACCTTAATTACATTCCCCGCCAGCTTTTACGCGATGTCCTTCCACTGCAAAGCATTAACGCCTCTTTGTCTTGATACAATTGCTATTAATTCAGCTTGCCACGCTCCTCAAGCCTCCATTCAGATCTCCATCCAACTCTCTGTGTTTGCCTCCTGCATTTCCTTTTAGCCCTCAGCTCTTCGCCCTGCTCAGTCTTGGTGCATCTACCCCTCGGCGAAGTCTTGTGGTGGGAGCTCCTCTCCTGTTCCAAAGATCATCCCCTCCCTGTCTCATGCTTCAGCTCCCTCGCCCGTCATGCCAAGGTGCCACAGAATGACATGTCGACGTGCATGTCGGTGAGGCCTCCCCTCTAGACTTCCATTGTCGATGGCCATTAGCAGGGAAGGGAACCTCTCTGTGGGTTTGGAAGAGCCAAGCAGGCTTGACCCTGTCAACCTCTTTGCTCAATTGTCCCTTCATCTCCTTGTCCCCCTACCTGAATCCTCTGGCATTCGTCCCAAGAAGCGCCCGCGTAAATCCACTCTTCAGTCCAAGCTGGTCTCCATTCCCTGCAAGATGAAATTCCTGCCTATGTAGAGTGCTTCCAGCAGTAGTCATTGCTCTAGCAGTGGCTTGGGTTCTAGCAGTGGTCGTGGTTATAGCAGCGATGAGGGTGGAAAGGATGAAGGCACTAGCGCACTTGCATCCACCTCCCACTTGCTAGAATCCCAGGTGTTAACTTTTCCTCTGACCTCTACCCATGCACCGAACAAGGAGGATGACGAGTCTTTATATGTTTGCATGATCGTGGAAGAAGCTCCCAACCCTCCCGAGAAGAATGAAGGTCTACCTTAATTCCAAACACTGGGTGCTCTTCCCTCACTCCAGCTATCTTATGGCATTCTCTAGTTTAAATTTTGTTTTGGAACTTTTCTTTGATATGTTTCAGGTTCAGTCTCAAAACTGTATATGCCGGTTTCCCATCCTAGGCAACTTTTATTTTTTTCTACTTGTGGACTAGTTTCCCCATCTGGGATAGTCCTTATTTTGCTATCAAGATCTTGACACTTCCCTCCGGAATTGGCTTGCCAAATTTGGAGGACCAACATTGTAATGTTTTGCCATGTATAATATAATAAAAGTAGAATAAATTAGAAAAAAAAAACAATATATAAAAACCATGTGTAGAAATTTTTTACACCTGAATATATAAGATATCTGCACAATGAATATGAGAATACCAAAATAAAAAATATAAATTATAATAGTTCTTAGCAATAACTAGGAAAATCTGAATTAATAATGATATTAAGAATGACGCAATATTAGATAAAATTATGAATAGAAAAATGTAGTGTTGAATGGATTTTGGGAAAAAATGTGTAATACATTGTGAAATACAATATACTGGATCAATCTGAAAACTGGTGAATAGCGAAATACTTTTTGGACTAATGGTGATTGTGAATAGATAAGAAAAATAGTCAATGACGGACATGAATAAATCCGCTTGATGGCCGTTTTAATAAGAACATAGTAGCCATAAAAAGGTCTAAAATAGTAGATTCCTAATTGATATAATAACATTCAATTTATAACATGCTATAAATAATATCCTTATCATTGTTATCTTTATGTGAGCAATGTGAAAAGAAATTTACCCTTATGAATAGTGAAGTTTAAAAGTAAACAATGTTCATATTGGTGGCCATAGCCACAAGGTTTATTATAGTGATATAAAAATGGTGCTAACCTAGTTGGATGCATGCAAATATACCACACAAGGGAATAAGTTAAAGGAAAAAATATTACAATTGTCCATTAACTATAACATTTATATGCATTAAATATTCTTTAATTATTTATGATGACGGGGTGAAATTCCTCATTTATGTCCTCAAAGTTTTTTCATTCTAGGGATGGATATGGGATTAAGGGAATAACCTATAGAGTGGACTTGACTAAGTCCACCTTAAAATTGAACAGGAAGCACATAGCTGTAAAAGTGGTTGGTATAATAGATTATTCTACACTTACATATACAAGATTGATGTACATTGATACACTAGTATCAAATAGTAGCATAAAATATAACAATGTAAGTAGTACATTAACCATCATATCCTTTTGAACATATTATAAAAAGGAAAAATGGCAATTATGTATTTATAATGGAACAATAGTCACATTACTTGGTATAACAGTGAACAAATATTGGAAAATGAGATAGGGTTTTGTTATATTTCTAATGACCTCGTTGAGATGGGTATGAATAGTTGTTGAGTGCAGGTGAAAGGCACACAATAGAGGGTAACACGTGAGAAAGCTTGCTAGAATAGAAGCATGATATAAATGTAAGATTATGTTTATTCCAATTTGAAATATCACGCAAAATCAAGTAAGTGAAAATACTTGATAGTGAAGTGACGGATGTAATAGTGAAAGAAAAAAAAATCTTCGTACTACCAAGGTCATTTAATTTTTCTCTCTGAAGACCGAAAATAGATGCAAATGAAAAAAATATACGAAATTCAAATTTTAGAGAGACCATGTTTATTGAGGAGGAAACAAGTGAGAAGTACCATAAGAACGAGAACTTGTTTAGCATCATGATTTTGTGGGTCATGCACATTTATATGTAACTTATCAATTAAATTACCTAGCCATATTATATTGGAAAATGCTACAGGTGGAGCGAGAAGATTGGTGGGAAAAGAATTTCTGTCACTCTAAACCGGAAAGAAATCTAGATCCAGGACTCGAGTTTTCGCTCAGGATAAAGGGCAGAAAAGCCTTTACTTTAGAATAAATTATATAAGCGCAAGGCAATGAAAGCAAGAAAATTTATCCAGCAGGGCTTCACGAAGAAAAGATCAGATAAAGAACACTACAAAAGGTGTTAATAAAAAGAAGAAAGAAAGAAAGAAAGAATTTTTAATGTCCACGAGGCTAAAAATAGCCCATGGGACAGATTGCTTCTCTATCTGACTCTTGTATTCAGCCCTTTTCCTGTGAAGTTTTACAATGAGCACTCCCATCTTATCGACAAACTCTTCACTAAATAGATTATCCCAAGAGAAGGGAGAGGAATGTGATATCCCTCCTGCGATGTAATATTGTTTTGATTTGACTTAGTTATGTTAGAAATAATGGGAGAAAAGTCATGAATAATATTGGAAAAATTATGTAAATTAGTAATAAATAAATAAATGGAATGTATGTACTTGAGAATGAGAAGAAAAATAAAATAAGATAAATATCATTGTTAAATGAGATTTTCTAATCTTTTCATTATAAGATTTCTAGATGAAATTTTAGATAAGTTTAATGAATGGGAGAGAGATACATTAAGTTGCCTAGTTGAAGAAATATGTTAAGCAAGGATAAGCACAAAAGAATCACTAGAAAGAAAATCAGGATGTTATGGGAAATCCTAGAACCAGCCTAGATCCATCTAACTCTGGATCTATCATGCGCCGAGAGGGATCAAATCTCTCGAGGTGCAAACCTATTTTTTGAGTGCAAAACTTCAGGAAAGGTTTGCACCTCGAGAGATTTGATCCCTCTCGGCGCATGATAGATCTAGAGTTAGATGGATCTAGGCTGGTTCCAGTCGGAGGCATCAACGTCACATTTTTCAGATTATTAAATTTTTTGTATATTTTTGAGATGTAAGATGAATCTAGGCTGGTTTCAGTCATGTGATGCCAAGGAAAATCTATCAAAGGTATGATTAATTTTATCAGTAATATGTAAATATATCAAATATTAATATAATCATTTTAAATATGCTAAATATTTCTGAGATTAACTTGGTCATTTTAATTTTAAATTTTCTTAGTTACCTCAGTTCGTTGAGATGATAATTATTGTTAATAACTATAATGATGAAAAATGATGAAATATTTTTTTAAATGCAAAGTGACAATAATAGTGTTGAAAGATAGAAAATGTGAACAATAAGAACGTACTCATGTTACAATCAATCTCAAACTATTTTCTTCTACTATTCTTATTTCCTCCCTTGTTAGTTTTGTTATCTTTTCATATCGATTATATGAAAAATAAAATTTAAATTGTAAACCATTTAAATCTTTAGCTCGATCTGTTGTAGTAAACATGATACCTTATCTCTCTTGCTCTCCAATATTAATAGCTTAAATTACTATAACACAAAAATCAATCTACATTGTTAATAACTTTTTGTGCTTACACTAAAATCAATGCATATTGTTAATCCAATCACTTTAATATTAATGTGCCGTCATATATCCAATTACATCAAATCATAAATCAACATATACATTGAAATCAATGCATTTAATGCAAGCAATCAAATAAGATTAGAAAATAACTTCTACATTGAAATCAATGCACCTAATGCAATCAATCAAATAAGATTAGAAACCAACATCTACACTGAAATCAATCCATTTACTCAAAGCAATCAAATAGGATTAGAAATCGCCATCCACACTGAAATCAATGCATTTAGCGCAAACAATCAAATAGTATTAGGAATAATATATATTGAAATAAATGCATCTAGTGCAAGCAATCAAATATAATTATAAATCGACGTCTAAATTGATATCAACACATCCAGTGAAAGCAATCAAATAGTATTAGGAATCATCACCTACACTGAAATCCATGCATCTAGTGCAAGTAATCTTATATCATTAGAAATAAATATCTACACTAAAATCGATGCATCTAGTGAAAATAATCAAATAGGATTATAAATCACCATCTCCACTTAAATCAATCCATCTAGTGCAAGAAATATTCTTCCCTCTTTCCACCCTCCATCCATATCTATATCTGCATCCATCTCTTTTTTTTTGTCTCTATCTCACCCCCCTAAACACACATGCTCTCGCACTCCATATATATCATTCTCTTTGTCAATCACCCTCTCTCCCCATCTCTCTCTTCTTCCCTCTCTTCCCCTTCTCTCCCTCTCCCCCGCTAATATCTCTCTGTCCTCCTTTTGTCCTCTCTCTCTCTCTCTCTCTCCATATTCCTTATCACTCACTCATCTACACTGAAATCAATGAATTTACTCAAAGAAATCAAATAGGATTAGAAATCGCCATCTACACTGAAATCAATGAATTTAGTGCAAACAATCAAATAGGATTAGAAATCATCTACATTGAAATTAAGTCATCCAGTGCAAGTAATCAAATATAATTATAAATTGACATCTACATTGAAATCAACACATTCGGTGCAAGCAATCAAATTGTATTAGAAATCACCACCTACACTGAAATCAATGCATCTAGTGCAAGTAATCAAATATCATTAGAAATAAATATCTACACTAAAATCGATGCATCTAGTGCAAATAATCAAATAGGATTAGAAATCACCATCTTCGCTTATATCAATCCATCTAGTGCGAGATATATTCCTCCCTCTATCCACCCTCCATCCATATCTATATCCCCCTCCATCTATTCTTTTTTGTCTCTCTATCTCACCCCCCTAAACACACGCGCTCTCGTACACCATATATACCAATCTCTTTTTCAATCACCCGCTCTCCCCATCTCTGTCTTCTTCCCTCTCTTCACCTTCCATCTATATCTCTATCTTCCCCTTCTCTCCCTCTCCCCCATTAATATCTCTCTTTCCTCCTTTTGTCCTCTCTCCCTCTCTCTCCATCTTCCTTATCACTCTCTCTCTCTCTCTCTCTAGAAACCAACATCTACACTGAAATCAATGCATTTACTCAAATAAATCAAATAATATTAGTCGCCATCTACACTGAAGTCAATGCATTTAGTGCAAACAATAAAATAGGATTAGAAATCATCTACATTGAAACCAATTCATCTAGTGCAAGTAATCAAATATAATTATAAATCGACATCTAAATTGAAATAAAAAAATTCAGTGCAAGCAATCAAATTGTATTAGAAATCACCACATACATTGAAATCAATGCAAGTAATCAAATATCATTAGAAATAAATATCTACACTAAAATCGATGCATATAGTGCAAATAATCAAATAGGATTATAAATCACCATCTCCACTTATATCAATCCATCCAGTGTGAGAAATATTCTTCTCTCTCTCCACCCTCCATCCATATCTATATCCCCCTCCATCTCTTATTTTTTGTCTCTCTATCTCACCCTCCTAAACACACACATACATCAATCTCTTTGTCAATCCCCTCCTCTCTCCATCTCTCTCTTCTTCCCTCTTTTCACCTTCCATCTATATCTCTATCTTCCCCCTCTCTCCCTCTCTCTCCATCTTCCTTATCACTCTCTCTCTCTCTCTCTCTCTCTCTCTCCACCTTTCTCTCTCTATTTCTTTATTCTTACCTCTCTCCTCCTCCCCCTCCAAGTCCATCTCTCTTTCCCTCCCTCTCTCCACTCTCTCACATCCTCTCTCTTCCTTCCTCTCTTTCCCTTTCTCTCCCATCTCTCTCTCCCTCTCTCTCTCTCTCTTCACCCACCAACTATGTTACTATATCCCTCCCTCTCTCCCTATATCTCCTTCTCCCCCTTATCTCCATCGTCTCTTTATTTCAGCCCCAAACATACACGCTCGCTCTCTATCTCTCCCTTGTCACTCCTTCTCTCTCTCCACTTCTCACTCTCTATATTTCTTATTTCCTACATCTCTCCCCCTCCAACTCCATCTCTCTTATCGATCCCTCTCTCCTCCTCTCTCTCAAGTCCTCTCTCTCATCCTTCCTCTCTCTCTCTTCCCTAAATCCCTTTCTCTTCCCTAATCTCTCTCTCTCTCTCTCTCTCTCTCCAATACTCTCTCTTCCCCCATCACTCTCCTCCTCTCTCTCATCCTTCCTCTCTCTCCCTTTCTCTCCCACCTCTCTCTCTCTCTTTTCCCTCCAATCCTCTCTCTTCCCCCATATCTCTCTCTCTCTCTCTCTCTCTAATCCTCTCTCTTCCCCATCCATTTCTTTCTCTCTCTCTTTCCACCCCTCTCTCTCTCCAACTACATTACTATATCCCTCCCTCTCTCCTTCTCACTTCTTCTCTCCCCCTTTTTTCCATACATCTTACTTTGTCTCTTTATCTCACCCCTAAACATACACACTCTCTCTCCATCTCTCCCTTATAACTCTCTCTCTCTCTTTCTTCTTAGTTATGTAAACTAATGAACATAAATATTTGTAAATATAAAGCAGATTATGGAGTAAATATGAAAAGAGGTTTTATTTACTTAACATACCTCTAGTTTATTTATATTTTTATTTATTTACCATACCCCTTTCCTTGACTATGGTATTTGGCCCATAGACTTGTTATATAATTACATTTTTATTTAAAATCCTATTTGATATATTGTTATTTATTTACCTTACCTCTTTATGCCTCTTTTATATTTATTTATTTACCATACCTCTTTATATATATTTTATATTTATTTATTTATTTATCATACTTTTTTATACCTCTTTTATATTTATTTATTTACCCATGGTATTTGGCCCATGGTATCAATATTAATTTGTCCCATAGGCTTCATCTAAATAAAACTGCTTTTTAAAGTTTTTTTAAATATAAAAATGTTTATGGAATAAATATAAAAATAATTTTTATTTATTTACCATACATCTAGTTTATATATTTTATTTATTTATTTACCATAGCTCTGGAGTAAGTGTAAATTCATTTTACAAATATTTAATTAAAAGAAATATTAAAAGATTTTGGATTTTGATTGTTTGTGTTGAATTAACTCTTTTCCTTTGATTTAGGAAATGGTATTGACTTTATTAAAGAGTAAATATGTTTAAAATTTTACTTAATTTGGAAATTCAATGTGGTAATTTTTTTTGTTAAAGGTAAATTTATGATCCATTCAAATTCACGTATATAGTTTAATATCCATTCAAATTATATAAATAATACATAATTGTATTAGAAATTGATATATGTTCTAGTACAATGCGATTCTTTTTTTTTTTTTTTTTAATTTAAAACTTAAGCCGACATTTTGTATGAGGACGTGACATACCTGACATCGGGGTCATATTGAGCTATAGATGTGCCTCTCGACGCAAAAACAGATAAAAAAATAGATAAAAAAGCCACAAAAGTAAAAAACTCTTCTAAAAGAAACTTTATCATGAAAAAAAAATATTAAATACTGATTGAAGAGATCAACGATGTTGATACCTTGAAAAGAAATTCTCATCCGGGGGTAAACTCGAGAGAAGTGACACATTCTCACGTGCATCCCAAATAATGACATCATTATAGATTATTACTATGTCGTCGAATTTTATTGTACTTTGTTTGATTTTTGTTGTGTTACTCTATTTAGAGTAACACAAGTAGAGAACATGAATATTATTGTTATAGGTTATACTTAGAAATGAAAGAAGAAATCACACTTATAATTAGGAGAAAGAAGTTAATGAATTATAGTATTAACTGTGCAAAGCAAACTTTACGACTTTTGATGGTTTTAAAATAATAACTACACAATTGTTATGACTTAGAAGCATAGATTGAATTCAACGTGAAAGTGCATGAGTTTGGGAGTAATAGATTCTCGTAACATTATAATATGAGAAACCATGCATGCGAAAATTTACTAAGTATGTTTAAAAGTGAATGAAGTATGCTATTTGCAACAGTTATGGTAAGAATAGTTGTTGTGAATTAGGAGAAGTAATAATACTTGAAGGGTTCAGGTCTTTCAACAATAAAAATTTTTGGCACATATGGGACTACTAAAAAGAGAGAGCTACATGTACCCTATGGATAAAAAGGAAATGGGTAATTAAAAAGTGCATGGATGCCATATCCAACAAAAGAATTAATACAAAGTGAGTTTTATAAGAAAAAGTATAGGAATTAATTAATGTATCTGTCGCAGTCCCGAAGATTATATATGGATGACAATATATCTGGATAGAACCTCTGTGGAGTATTTATTATCCCAGAATTAATTAAATAGTATATAATCTACATATATAATCTAACAAGGACGTAAAGTATCTCTGTGGAGTGAACTTCGAAGCCGAGACTACCCGATACGCTATCCAGGAATAAAAACCATTTTTATTACAATTATGTATATTCCGGAAATAGTATTTAAACTGAAAGGAAAGCCCCAATTTTTGGAAACACTTGGCCAAAACAAAAATCACCTTGGCACATGGTATCAATAGGTATTCATTCACATATAGGAGACCTGCTTTTCTGCCCACCTGGAAAAGAAGGTAAGCCCGATAACTACTGTGGTAATTAACGGAAACACAACTTTAGTTGAATTGAAAAGGTGAACCTAAAATACCTGTAAGAGAAAAGATAAGGGAGACTATGATTCATAAGCAGAGGAATGTAAAGGAAATAGCTTCGAAGGAGAAAAATATAACATAAGCTGAGATAGAGTTCCCAGTCATGTTATGGAGTGGGTTATTGCCATTCCTGCCAAACCAAAAACCAAATGATAATAATTCCAACACATGAAAGATAATAGTGGGACTAAGCCACCAAATAAAACCACTGCAAAGGTTTGATGTTACCTGGTTACCGTTACACAAGGAAATGAGGTTGTAGGGTATTAGGCATCTGACTTCTAGATGAGGTTGAGTAAAGTGAACCGAGTTGCAACCATTCCACTGACCTGCACTAAATATGGATTAAATGAGAAATATTGAAGATAAAGGAAACCTTCACACACTGTGGAAGCGAACGAAGGGTAGCAGAAATTACCTTAGAGAAGACTTTAAGGCTCTTGGGTAGAACATTTCCATCCTTTTCACCATGGCGAACCTGTAAAATAAAATAGTGTTAGCAGAATGAAGATTCAACGGAGTAGATCAATAAATAATGAATAGCCTTTACCATTTTTTTGTACCTATGTTTCAGTGATGATGTTGTCGATAAACGCAAGCAAGCAAGCCAAATGTGAAGGGATGCAATGGTGGGTTATTCATATGCCACCTCTCATCGATACCACAATGTGAGAACTTCAACCCAAGTGATAGTTGGAAATAAAAATAACTCAGGGTAAAGTAATAAATTCCCTCCGTAGATATGATGTCAACTTGTTATTGAAGACTGCCATGTGAAGAGCCCAGAGGTTCACTTGGTTGAGGAAGTGGTTGACACAAAGGATTGGGTGAACCTATTGAGTGCCCAAGAACTAGAGTGGTACTATAAATCTTATAAGTGAAGCGCACTTCTTTGACCATTAAGGGTGGAGGAGCGAATTTAGCACTGATATCACATCGGTTTAAAATTTAATCCAGATCTGTCATAAAGACTCATTAATATATCATACTTCGAGTTAGATGTTTCTTAGACAGAGAACATGTCTAATAATATAGATAGAAAAGTAAATACTTTAGCTATAGATATAGGACCATGGAAAAAGTTAAAACTAGAGGTGAATAAAAAGGTCGAAAGGAGTCATCCGAATATAACCATACAAATGACCTTAAGAATAGCTTTGAGAACTGAATACAATGCACATAAGTATTCCAATATGGGGAAAAGAGTTCCATAGTCACACATAACTGGGAATAATCACAAACAACACTAAATATATGTAATAATAACTATATATTTATTTATATTTATTTATTTATTTATTTGAGGAAGAATTAGGAGTCTAGTAACAATATTTCAGTATCAACTAATATAATAATACATGAACTTTAGAAAAACAAATAATTAAGAAAGATAATTGCAGAGAAAAGGAATAATTTCTTAATAAATTATCATAACTTAATTGAGATAAAATAAATAGAAGTTTGTATCATAAAATAATTGAGCGAGTGCTAGTATCGAGAGAGGCCTTTTTTTTCATTGAAGAATGTATGGCCCAAATTAAGTATGGCACGGGGAGGCATATAAGGCATATATTAGTTGCAGTCATAAAAGATACCATAGTTTGGTAAAGGAGTCACGTTCATTCCCTTAACTAGATTGTAAATTTGGAACTTATATGGCTGACAAAGAAATGGGTCATCACGTCTATGAAAAAAACATGAAACAAACAAATTCCCTTATTTTTATAAAATGAATTGAAAAATGAAAACGACCACCATTTTTATTCTTAAGAAAAAAGATAAAGAAGTTTGGAATTTTTAAATGAACTGATACTATCATAATCTTAGTTTGTCTATGCTCTGAAGAGGAATCATTTCATTTGCACCAAAAAGAATCAATGTGGTTTCGTTCCCAAGACCATAGGGTGTCAAGTGCTCCCTCTCAACATATCTTAAAATGAAGAATAGTAATTTTCACTATAGGGCTCCATTTTATATTCATAAAAAAGAATAATCAGTGTATTAAGATTAACCTAGTGATGTGTTGAAGATATTAAAGTCACCTGCGTACCCTGTGTAGGTAGAAACATAGTACAACAGGGGCAGCGGAGAAGGTTGAGTGTGCACCACTGTGCATTTAACACAGGAATGGAGAAACCGTAAGGATGGAATTTAAGTTTATGGGCAGCAGCCTCCATTGTAGGGATGAAATTAACTTTTGTTTACGGGCAGTAGCCTCCGTAGCAGACGAATTGAAGAAATTCATGGTTCAACCACGCAACAACAGAGTTCATTGAAAAATAGTCATTCCGGGCTTTTAAGCCCTCAACAACCAATCAGAGTTTTGATTCAAATGTCAAGTATCTAAATTTGAATGGGCGACATCACAGTAGTCCCCACCAACCATTTCTATGTCGCAATCGCAAATCGCCGCAGCTGAGTATTTCAGTGTCTTATTGATATGAAGTTCTGAAGCAATGCGATGTTGCAATATCGCACATCGCATATTGCAATGAACGAGAGTCAATACCACCGCAAACGTACACCGTCGATGTTACGATGAGATGTGGTCCCTACCACCATCGCACATTGCGCACAATCATTTCAGCCTACCGCATATATGTGTTTCGCTGATGCAACGATGCGATCTCCACCGTGGGGTCCATTGCACATCGCTCATCGCAAGTTACCAAGTCTTCCGCTCATCCGCTTAAGTCTTCCGCCGATGCGATGTGGTTCCCACATCGCTCATCACGCCATTGCAACATCGTACATCGCACATCATGCATATGAAATTCTTTATTTATGTTTTGATTTTTTCGCGCAAACTGAAGTTTTAAATTAGGCTTAGGAATTTAATGTACGGAAATTCGATTTTTTTTTTTTATGTTTTCATTTCGCCGCGCCATGTAAAAAGAATGAAAAGCCCGTAGGCTAAAGTGTGGTTGTATTGTTAGTTTTTTTTTTTGCTGTGTAATGAGAAAAAAGGCCCGCATGCAAGAAAAAGCACAGTGAAGGAAACAAAGCACTGTAAGTGCGTTTTGTTTGAGATAGAGAGAGTTTTCTTTAAGCACTACATTTTGTAGCAGTCTGTAATCCCTCTGATAGAGGAAGAACAAGTTTTTTGTAATAGTTTTTTTTTGGTTAATGAAATAGATTAAGTTTGTGTGCAATCTCTATCCAGCATTCGAAATTTTGATATTGAATCTCTGTGTTGGCAGAGGAGACTCTGTGTTTTCCTTGTGTGTTCGGAATATTCAGAAATTCCAACATTGTATCAGAGCTTATCCAGGCTCTTTGAAGGTGTCAAAGAAGTTGAAGGAAAAAGGAAGATCTGTTGCATCAGTTTATATTTAAAATCGGTTTATATAAATCGATTTGAGTGGTGGTTTAAAAATCGATTTGACTTTTTAAAATCGATTTGACTTTTAAAATTGATTGGTAATTATTAAATGCCATCTGCATATGGTATTAATAGGAAAGGCATTCTATAAGGTGAAGGGCATTATTTTTTAAATAAAACTTCATTTATTAAAAGTTGCAATTGGAGATTGTTTTTGTGACACAACATGGCAAAAACTCAAAGTGCCTGGTTTGAGATCGATAAGTTCAATGGAAAAAACAACTTCAAGATCTGGAAAGTGAAGATGTATGATCTACTCGTGCAACAAGGCGTGGCGAAGGTGCTGTTGGGAAACTCCAAACAAACTTACACCATGACAGATGATGAATGGAGTGACTTGGATGAAAGAGCACTGAGTGACATTCGACTATGTTTGGCAGATGATGTTTTGTTTAACATCATGTCAGAGAAGACTGCTGCTGGTTTGTGGACAAAGCTTGAAAAGTTGTACATGACAAAATCCTTAACCAATAGGATTCTTTTGAAGCGACAGTTGTACAGCTTGCACATGAAATAAGGTACGACAATAACTGATCATTTGAATACCTTTAATACTCTCCTGGTGCATTTAGAAAGTATAGAAGTAAAATTTGAATCCGAAGATAAAGCTGTCACTTTATTATGCTCGTTGCCCGAGTCATGGGATCATTTTGTTACTTCTATAAGTCTTATTTCATCAGAAACCCTTGAATTTTATGATGTTTTTGGAGCTTTGTTGTCCGAAGAAACAAGGAAGAGGTAAAATTCAGAAACCTCTACATCAGAAGCAATGATGCTTCAATAAGCACAACAACTCGCGTTCAAAATCGAAAGGGAAGAAGAGTAAGGTAAAGTGCTGGTTTTGTGGCAAATCAGGACATTTGAAAAAGGATTGTTGGAAGAGATAGCAAACATCCAAAGAAGACTCTTCGACAGAAAAGAAAGAAGCAAACACGACACAAAGCCGGTATCCATTTTAGGTATCGTTGATGAAGTTATCACTATGTCTAATCATTATCAACATTTGTTGTTAGATTTTGGTGCGTCAAATCACATGTGCATTCATATAGAGTGGTTTAAATATTATAAATCAATTAATGATGGAGTGGTTTACATGGGAAATGATGTCTCATGTAATATTGTGGGAATTGGAAGCATCCAGATTAAAATGTTTGATGGAACAAATAAAATATTAACTAATGTTAGACACATGCCTGAACTCAGAAAAAACCTCATTTCTCTAGGAGTGCTAGACACAAATGGATATAAAACCTTTATTCAAGGTCGAGCAATGAAAGTTTATAAAGGAATTTTACTAGTAATGAAAGCAAAGAAGGTTGGAAATCTTTTTCAGTTAGAAGGAAGAACAGAGTCAGATCATGCTTCTATAGTATCTGAAAACGAAAATAATTCTATTTTTCTATGGCATCAACGGTTGGGCCATATGAGCGAAAGAGGATTACAAATTTTATCTAATTGTAACTTACTTCCTAGTTTAAAATCTTCTATGTTAGATTTCTGCAAACATTGTCTATATGGGAAACAAAGCAAACAGAAGTTTAAAACTGGAAAACATACTAGTAAGGGAATCCTTGATTATATCCATTCTGATGTTTGGGGTCCATCTCCTACAACCTCATATGGAGGATCGTCATATTTTTTATCTTTTATTGATGATTTCTCTAGAAAAGTGTGGGTCTACATGTTAAAAAAGAAGTCTGATGTATTCACAGCTTTCAAACAGTTTAGAGCATTAGTTGAAAACATCACTGGAAGAACCATTGAATTTTTAAGAGCTAACAATGGTGGTGAGTTTACTTCAAAGGAATTTGATAATTATTGCAAGGATTCTGGGATCGAAAGACATAAAACCACTGTATATACTCCTCAGCAAAATGGAGTTGATGAATGCATGAACATGAATCTTTTAGAGAGAGCAAGAAGTATGCTTAGTAACGCCAAATTGCAGAAGGAATTGTGGACATACGTGGTTTCTACAGCTTGTTACTTGGTAAATCGATCACCATCAACTGCAATAGGAAGCAAAATTCCTCAAGAGGTATGGAAAGGTTATCCATGTGATTATTCTAAACCGAATTTTTTTGGTTGTGATGCATATGCTCTAGTTCCAAAACATCAGCGTTATAAATTAGATCCTAAATCAAAAAGATATATATTTGTTGGATATGGTGATGGGACTAAGGGATACAGGTTGTGGGATCCTACTACACACAAGATCATCATTAACAGAGATGTTAAATTTAATGAATCTTCACTTGAAAATCCAGATGTAGATGATAGATTTGAAATAGGATAATGTACCTAAGCTCCAACACATTCAATTTGAAACTAGATCAAATACTAATAACAGTCCAGATGAAAAAGTTTCAGATTTAAATCATGAACAAGTTTTAGATGCAGATCGTGAACGTGTTTCAGATGTTGATCATGAAGAAGTTCCTACAGATAATAATCCACAAATTGGGGAAGTACCAGAAATATCTTTAAGGAGGTCTACGAGAATAAAATGTTTTCCTAAAAGGTATGATGATTATGTTACTTTAGTTTCTTTAATTGCTAATGATGATGAACCTTTGTGTTATCAGGAAGCTATAGAAGGTTCAAACAGTGGTAAGTGGAAAGAGGCTATGAAGGATGAGATGAAGGAATTAGACAAGAATGCCACATGGGATCTGGTAGAACTTTCTAAAGACAAGAAAACTATAGGATGTAAGTGGGTTTACAAATTGAAGAAGGGTGTTGATGGGATATTATAATATAGGTACGTGCTGTTACTGTCGCGAAAAGCTTTTCTCAGAAAGCAGGAATTGACTTTCATGAGATATTTTCACCAGTTGTAAAAAATGTTTCAATTCAGATTGTGTTAGCATTAGTTGCTTTACTTGATTTAGAATTACAACAACTAGATGTTAAAACTGCATTTTTACATGGAGATTTAGATGAGGAGATTTACATGGAATAACCGGAAGGGTTTATTCAAAATCGCAACAAGAAATTTGTCTGCAGGCTCAAGAAATCATTGTATGGTCTGAAGCAGTCGCCTCGACAATGGTACAATAAATTTGATTCTTTCATGATGAGTCAAAATTATATGGGAAACAAAGCAACCAGAAGTTTAAAACTAGAAAACATACTAGTAAGGGAATCCTTGATTATATCCATTCCTGCCTAGTCCATCTTCCACAACTCCACATGGAGGATCGTCATATTTTGTATTTTTACGGATGATTTTCAGAAAAGTGTGGGTCTACATGTTAAATAAGAAGTCCGATGTATCTGCTAGCTTAAAAAGTTTAGAGAATTAGTTGAAAACATCAATCGAAGAACCATTAAATGTTTAAGAAATGACAATGGTGGTGAGTTTACTTCAAAGGAATTTTGATAATTATTGTATGACGGGGATCTAAAGGACATAAAACCACCGTACATAATCCCTGTGAAAACGGAGCGTCGAATACGATGAAGACTTTTAGAGACCAAGAAGTATGCTTAGTAACGCCAACTTGCAGAAGGAATTGTGGACAGAAGCGGTTTCTACAGCTTGTTACTTGGTAAATCAATCACCATCAACTGCAATAGGATGCAAAATTCCTCAAGAGGTATGGAAAGGTTATCCATGTGATTATTCTAAACTGAAAGTTTTTGGTTGTGATGCATATGCTCTAGTTCCGAAACATCAGCATTCTAAATTAGATCCTAAATCAAAAAGATATATCTTTGTTGGATATGGTGATGGAACTAAGGGATACAGGTTGTGGGATCCTACTACTCACAAGATCATCATTAACAGAGATGTTAAATTTAATGAATCTTCACTTGAAAATCCAGATGTAGATGATAAATTGAAATAGGATAATGTACCTAAGCTTCAACACATTCAGTTTGAAACCAGTTCAAATACTGATGATAGTCCAGATGAACAAGTTTCAGATTCAGATCATGAACAAGTTTCAGATGCAGATCATGAACATGTTTCAGATGTTGATCATGAAGAAGTTCCTACAGACAATAATCAGCAAATTGGAGGAGTACCAGAAACATCTTTAAGGAGGTCTACGAGAATCAAACATTTTCCTAGAAGGTATGATGATTATGTTACTTCAGTTGCTTTAACTGCTAACGATGATGAACCTTTGTACTATCAGGAAGCTGTAGAAGGTTCTAACAGTGGTAAGTGGAAAGAGGCTACGAAGGACGAGATGAAGGCATTAGCCAAGAATGCCACATGGGATCTGGTGGAACTTCCTAAAGACAGGAAAACTGTGGGATGTAAGTGGGTTTACAAGTTGAAGAAGGGTGTTGATGATACAGAAGATAGGTACAAAGCGAGGCTGGTCACGAAAGGTTTTTCTCAGAAAGCAGGCATTGAATTTCATGAGATATTTTCACCAGTTGTAAAAATTGTTTCAATTCGGATTGTGTTAGCATTAGTTGCTTTACTTGATTTAGAATTACAACAACTAGATGTTAAAACTACATTTTTACATGGAGATTTAGATGAGGAGATTTACATGGAACAACCGGAAGGGTTTGTTCAAAATCGCAACAAGAAATTTGTCTGCAGGCTCAAGAAATCATTGCATGGTCTGAAGCAGTCGCCTCGACAATGGTACAAGAAATTTGATTCTTTCATGATGAGTCAAAATTATATAAGAAGTGAATATGATCATTGTGTTTACTTTAAGAAATTAAGTAATGGCATGTTCATTATCTTAGTGTTGTATGTTGATGATATGCTTTTAGCAAGCAAAAGCATAATATAGATCAATAGGTTAAAGGCTCAGATGGCTAGGACGTTTGATATGAAAGATCTAGAAGCAGCAAGACAGATTTTGGGCATGGAGATTTTCAGAGACAGGAGCAATGGTAAGCTGTGGCTATCACAACAGAAGTATATTGAGGAAATACTTTTGAGATTTGGTATGAACAATGTGAAGCCTGTTTCAGTCCCTTTAGCTTCTCATTTTAAACTTTCTTCAAGTTTATGTCCTAAAAATAATGAAGAAAAGGAATATTTGTCTCAAATTCCATATGCCAATGTAGTAGGTTGTTTGATGTATGCGATGGTTTGTACTCGACCAGATATTTCACATGCAGTTGGGGTTGTCAGCAGGTATATGGAAAATCCAGGAAAATAACACTGGTTAGCAGTGAAATGGGTGCTTCGATATCTGAGAGGCACAAGTGATTATTGTATCACTTATAACAGGAGTAGTAAGAAGAAGGATTCTAAAGCCCTCTTCTATATCTATCAAGCAGTACATGAGAGTGTGTTTCCAAGGATAGCAGCAGCTAAGAGATCCAAGGATGTATGGGAAACTCTTAAGATAGCCTATCAAGGTATGGAGAAAGTGAAGAGAGGAAAACTACAAATGCTAAGGAGAGATTTTGAAACTCTTTGTATGAAAGAGTCTAATAACATAGACTCATTCTTCACACATGTGATTGGGATGGTCACACAGATAAGGTCCCATGGAGAAACACTTGAAGAAAGAAGGATTGTGGAGAAACTATTGAGGATCCTACCCTTAAGGTTTGATGTTATTTTAAGCACTATTGAAGAGACAAAGGATCTCTCAAAGTTCACAGTAGATGAAATTCATGCATCGCTGATGACTCATGAACAGAGATTGGGAAGATTAGTAAACCCATCTCTAGAGCATGTCTTTGAGACCCATATGCCTTTTGGAAGAGGAAGAAGTCAAGGCAGAGGAAGAGGAAGAGGTAGAAGCCAAAACAAAGGAGGAAGAAACAACCCTTCTCATACTCATGGAAGGAGCAGCAATCAGAATCACAGCCAAGGCCAAAACAACAGCCAGCAAGGTGGACACTAACATGCTCAAGGACAAAGGTATGACAAATCCAATGTCCAATGTTATTATTGTAAAAAATATGGGCACTATGCCAATGAGTGTAGGAAAAATCAAAATGACATGAATAATAGGCAGAATGCTAATGTAGCAAGAGAAGAAAAGAACCAAAGGAATGTGTTGTTAACATGTAATGTAGCACAAGATAGGCAGGATGATGTATGGTTCTTAGATTCAGGCTGCAGTAATCACATGACTGGAAACATAGCAATGTTTTCCAATCCTAATGAAGAAGTTAAATCTGAAGTAACAATAGGAACTAATACTAAGATATCTGTTAAGGGAAAAGGCAGAGTTAGTATACGTGCAAGAAATGGTGAGAAAAAAATTGTGTCAGATGTATACTATGTTCCTCGCTTGAAGTGTAATATTTTGAGCATCGGGCAGCTCATAAACAGATGTTACAATGTAGTTTCTAAAAATTATGTGTGCGCAATAATTTATATACCTCCAAGCAAGAAGATTATTGCTGAAATACAAATGACTAGCAATAGAATGTTTCCACTCAGGCTCAATACTGACTTGAAGGGAAAAGGAAAGAATGTAGCAGCTGTAACTCAAGAGGTCTTTTAGAAGGAAGTGAAATATGAGAATTGGTTATGGCACTTGAGATTTGGACATCTAAATTTCGGAGGTCTGAATTTGATGCATAGAAAAGGAATGATAAGAGGACTACCTTTGATAGAGAAGTCAGACAACCTATGTGAGGGCTGCATCTTGGGCAAACAACACAGAGAAAACTTTCCATCAGGAAAGAGCATAAGGGAGAAAGCACCCTTAGAAATTATTCATTCAGATTTATGTGGGCCATTGCAAACAACATCAATTTCAAGCAACAATTACATGTTGACCTTCATTAATGATTTCATAAGGAAAGTATGGGTTTATTTCTTGAAATATAAAAGTGAAGTCTTTGAAAAAAATTTCCATTTTAAAGCTCTAGTAGAGAAACAAAGTGGGAAGCATATAAAAGTTCTTAGAACTAATAGAGGAGTTGAGTATATCTAAAAATAATTTATGCGTTTTTTCAGAGAAAATGGCATACACAAATAGTTTACAACTCGGTACACACCGCAACAAAATGGTGTTGCTAAAAGGAAGAATCGAACCATAATGGAAATGGTGAGAAACATGCTAAAGGCAAAACATTTTCCAAATGAGTATTGGGCATAAGTTACAAATTGTGCTGTGTATATTTTAAATAGATTCCCAACAAAATTTGTAATAAACAGAGTTCCAGAAAAAGCGTGGAGTGGCAGAAAAGAGGGAGTCACCCACATGAGAGTTTTTGTATGTGTGGCTTATGCACACATTCCAGATCAATTGAGGAAGAAGTTGGACAGTAATGGGGAGAAGTGCATCTTCCTTGGATATTTTGAAGATTCCAAGGGATATAGATTATATAGCCCATCCACAAAGAAATTTTTGATAAGTAGAGATGTGCAATTCATTGAAGAGAAAGCATGGGATGGAAGCATTGAGAAAATAGTCAATGTTAAAATTTGTTTGTCTCATGATGAAGATGAGGAAAATGTGGCTGAAAGGAACACGTCATCGATAGCACTACCTCCACCAACACAAGGACAACAAGGGACACCTCAAGTAGGAGTAAGAACACCCTTGATAAGAAATGAAAGTGCTTCTCCAAGCACACCAAATGGAGCAGATTTGGATGCTACTTCAAGCGCAAGTACATCAAATGAAAGAGGAAAAAGATTAAGAAATTTAAATGAAATTTATGAGTAAGAGACAGCAAATGAAGGTACGAATTCCTTATTTTCTTTGTATTGTCATGTTGATGATACTATTCATTTTGAGGAAGCAATAAAAGTTAGAAAATGGATAGAGGCCATGGATGAAGAAATTAATGCAATAGAGAAGAACAAAACATGGGATTTGGTTGAACTCCCAAAAGGTAAAGAAGTCATTGGAGTGAAATGGGTCTACAAGACCAAAAGCAATGCTGAAGGTAAAATTGAAAGACACAAGGCCAGACTTGTTGTCAAATGATATAAGCAGCAACATGGAAGAGACTATGAAGAAACATTTGCACCAGTTGCAAGAATGGAAATGGTAAGAATAGTGTTGTCCATAGCAGCACAAAACAAA
The DNA here is from genome assembly GCA_034641835.2 of Pinus albicaulis. Classification (NCBI taxonomy): domain Eukaryota; kingdom Viridiplantae; phylum Streptophyta; class Pinopsida; order Pinales; family Pinaceae; genus Pinus; species Pinus albicaulis. Next base: position 595,744,253 of record CM076573.1, read on the forward strand.
TGGAAGGTTTACCAAATGGATGTAAAATCAACATTCCTAAATGGATTTTTAATGGAAGAGGTTTATGTTGAACAACCTCTAGGCTATGAGAAAAAGGGCCAAGAGCACAAAGTTTGCAGATTGAAGAAAGCTCTTTATGGGCTGAAACAAGCACCAAGAGCATGGTACAGTAGGATAGATTCCTATCTACTGGAAAATGGGTTTGAAAAATGTGAAGGTGAACCCACATTATACATCAAAGAAAAAGATGGTAAGATGCTCATTGTTGTTTTATATGTTGATGATGTGATATTCACAGGTAATGATAATTACCTCATTGAAAATTTTAAAACAGTCATGAAGGATGATTTTGAAATGAATGACATGGGATTGTTGAGATACTTCTTAGGAATAGAAGTAGAGAAAAATGAAAATGGAATTTTTATCTCTCAAGCAAAGTATGTGAACGAAATTTTGGCAAGATTTAATATGCAGGAGTGCAAGGCAGCAATTACACCCACGGTAATGGTATTGAAACTTAGCAAAGATGACAGCAGCAAGGCTTTTGATCCTAGCTTGTACAAAAGTAGAGTTGGCAGCCTCATGTATTTGACTGCAACTAGGCCTGATATTATGCATGCAATTAGCTTGATTTCCAGATTTATGGAGAGACCAAAAGAAGCACATTGGAAATCAACAAAGAGAATTCTGAGGTATGTAAAAGGAACTAAAAAGTATGGTATTTTGTATACTACTTCAGAAAATTCAGAATTAATTGGTTATACTGACAGTGATTGGGCTGGAACTATTGATGACCAAAAATTTACTTCTGGTTATGTTTTTCATATGAGTTCAGGAGCCATCTCATGGGCTTCTAAGAAACATCCCATTGTAGCATTATCTGCAGCAGAGGCAGAGGATGTAGCAGCTACAACAGCAGCGTGTCAAGAAATTTGGATGAGAATAATGTTGAGGAATTTGTGTCAAGAAAAAGTAAAGGGAACAGTGATTTATTGTGACAATAGCTCAGCTATTGCATTATCAAAGAATTCTGTGTTTCATAAAAGAACAAAGCACATAGATGCAAAGTTTCACTATATCAGGGAATTGGTGAACAATGGAGAAATTGCTTTACAACATTGTAGAACAGAGGATCAGTTTGTAGACATTCTGAAAAATCCATTGGGGCAAAAGAGTTTTGAATACTTAAGAAAATGCTTGGGTATGACTGATAACCCAGCAGCTGAATTTAAGGGGGAGTGTTGAAAATATTAAAGTCACCTGCGTACCCTGTGCAGGTAGAAACAGAGTACAACAGGGGCAGCAGAGAAGGTTGAGTGCGCACCACTGTGCATTTAACACAGGAATGGAGAAACCGTAAGGATGGAATTTAATTTTATGGGCAGCAGCCTCCATTGCAGGGATGAAATTAATTTTTTTTTATGGGCCGTAGCCTCCGTAGAAGATGAATTGAAGAAAGTCATGGTTCAACCATGTAACAACAGAGTTCATTGAAAAACAGTCATTTCGGGCTTTTAAGCCCTCAACAACCAATCAGAGTTTTGATTCAAATGCCAAGTATCTTAATTTTGAATGGGCCACGTCACAGTAGTCCCCACCAGCCATTTCTATGTCACAATTTCAAATCACAGCAGCCGAGTATTTCAGTGTCTTGTTTATATGAAGTTCCGGAGCAATGCGATGTTGCAATATCACACATCGCATATCCAATGGACGAGAGTCAATACCACCGCAAAAATACACCACTTATTTTGCGATGAGATGTGGTCCATACCACCATTTCACATCACGCACAATCATTTCAGCCTACCGCATATATGTGTTTCGCCGATGCGTCGATGTGATGTCCGCCATGGGGTCCATCGCACATTGCTCATCGCAAGTTACCAAGTCTTCCGCTCATCTGCTTAAGTCTTCAGCCGATGCAATGTGGTCCCCACATCGCTCAACATGCCATTGCAACATCGCACAACGCACATCGCTCATATGAAATTCTTTATTTATGTTTTGATTTTTTCACCGCAACTAAATTTTTAACTTAGGCTTAGGAATTTAATGTACGACAATTCGATTTTATTTTATTTTGTTTTATGTTTTCATTACGCCACGCCACATAAAAAGAATGAAAAGCCCGTAGGCCAAAGTGTGGTTGTATTATTAGTTTTTTTTTGCTGTGTAATGAAAAAAAAGGCCCGCAAGCAGGAAAAAGCACAATGAAGGAAACAAAGCACTGTAAGTGTGTTTTGTTTGATACAGAGAGAGTTTTCTTTAAGCACTGCGTTTTGTAGCACTCTGTAATCCCTCTGATAGAGGAAGAACAAGTTTTTTGTAATAGTTTTTTTTTGGTTAATGAAATAAATTCAGTTTGTGTGCAATCTCTGTCCAGCATTCAAAATTTTCATATTGGATCTCTGTGTTGGCAGAGGATACTCTGTGTTCTCCTTGTGTGTTCGGAATATTCAAAAATTCTAACATGATGGCCTATTATTATAACAACAATCAAACAAAGTTAAAATGATAACCATGATTATGTGTCAAAAATATTTTGAAAATATTTTAATAAAAAGAAGAGTCTATATTGATATAGATGCATATGCATTTTCGTTTTTGAATGTCTCTTCTAACAAAGTGAGAAACATATCAAATGTTCTATAGTTTGAGCCTTTGAATAAACTAAAATATGCACCGAGGAAGTATTTAATTATGGGACATAGTGTATAAAGACAATATCAACAAGTTAAGTATTTTGTAGATTGTTAAATTGCTAAATGGGAGGATGCATTTCAAAATGTGGGGAAATAAATACCAATTCAAGGAACTAAGAAAAATACAAAGTGCTTCTATGCCCAAGGTCTCAACCTCAAGGGATAGCATTGCATGGCACAATAATGCTAAGCAGATACATGCTAAGCAAATAAGATCGTAGGGAAAGACCAAACTGTCCAAATATCTCATCAAGGTTTTTTTACTTTGCATTCAAATAGAGATTCAAATAAAGATAAGTTTTATTAATTTCAAAAAATTTCTTGAGAAAACCATGATAGAATATCAATTTCAAAGGAAATATTTAAGAAATGTTTTGAGACATCATCAAGCAATTAAAAAACAAACACAAGAAAAAGTAATAGATATAGGGCATTGAAACTCAATGTAATTTCAATCGATTAACAATTTGAGAAAATTATTTGTCTTCACGCATACATGGTAGTTTAACTTGCCCAATATAAGTTACAGTGTAATCTAAGAATCTTATCTTTTATCCTCAACCTCTAACAGTAGTTTCAGACAGTTTGAAAAGGCATAAATGAAAAACAAAGAACCAAACATTGTGAATACCCTATTACCACTGTGCATGGAAATACCAAAAACAAAGAGTCCAACTAGGATGTGTTATTCCAACGATGACCATTGACTTGGAGAGTAAATACATTATGTGGGAAGATTAAATGTGGCGTGTTATGTGAGAATCAAAACAACTGTGAAGGTTTCCAATTTAGAAGATGATGTCATGAAGAGAATTGTAATACAAAATTAATATATAATTCCACATCACAAAGTTCCCAATTTAGAAGATGATGTCATGAAGAGAATTGTAATACAAAATTAATGTATTATTTCACATCAATGTTAGCTTTAGTCAACCCAAGTGAAAGAGTACCATGTAGCCAAAGGTTTGAAAACTGAGATAATGAGTTAGCATCATTTTCAAATGGAGAGATATGAATAATTAAATTAATGTCATATTGCACTAATGAAAAAAGAATGAACAAATATGGAATTAAAAGGAAATATCTAACGGATAAATGAAATAATTAGAATATATGTTGGACATCATAGTTAGCATGGGTAACATAGTTAGGATGGGTATCATGTCCATAGTGGTTTTATTCGATATAATCATTGCTAACAACAATGACATGGAAAAAAGTGTTTGAATGTGTAATTTTTATTTGTCTTAGTTGTGTTTTACTATTTAGAAAGTCTAATCTTATTATGTTTTTACTAATTTATTGTGTGTTAAAGATAGTTTCCCTATCTTAAAACAATACTTCGTATATATATGTAATTCTATTTGATTAATAGAGTATAGCATGCATGCTCATATTTTATCTTAATATCAGAACTTGGGCTTTGCCTTAATCCCTCTTGAGCCAAGGAAAATAATACCATATATTATAGTGTTTTAGCTTTTTTTTTCCATTCATTTATTCCGGTAGAGGTGGTATGAAAGTTGATTCCTGTGCAGAGGCCATGATAATTTTGATTGCATGCACATGGAAAGCCTGAGCTCTGGTTTTGGTTCGGTCTGAAGAAGTTGTTCTCGCTGTCTCCGCCGGGATCTAAAGGAGGAAACAACTTGCATACGTGGAATGTGATGTTGTGCGTGGAGCATCGATTTACAAGGGATACACAAAGGAAATCAAGCTGACGTAGAAATATGAGGATATAAAGGCTACAAGGATCTCTCCCAGGGTGTTGGGAGCCATTTCCCAGATCACATTTGCAGTTGAGTGGATGTTCAAACGGTCAGTTGTGCTGCAGGTGAGAACGATTGAGATCTTCAAGGTGCGGTCCTGCCATTTTCCCGAGGGCACGATTTCAGAGACATGACGGGATATATGACCTGGTTCCTATTTCGGTTCCAGGAGAGAGGAAAAACCTACAGATTCTCTTCTGACAGCAGACAGTGCGGAACATATTTGAGAGCAGAAAAATAGAGGAACAATTTCTTGTTGCTTATGTTCTTCAAAGTCAACCTAATTGTTGTAAATCACCTTCATACTGAGATATGATTTGCGAAATTCCCTTCAGATTGATGTATTTCGAGTTTTTTGTCATGCGGCAAAGTAAAATGTGTTGGCTTCATTGGACTTTGCGGACAATCAATGGGGTTGTGACAAGTCTTTTGTATGGAGCAGAGGATCATCAATTGCTAGGATGGTGTTGGGTAGTCCTTTCCGTAACTTGTTCGATGGGATAAAAGCACCATGTTTTATATGGTAAGTGGAGTGTTTATTTTATGGTGTTAGTGAGTACAGATTTTGACCCCTCTTGAATGATTGTGCAATTAGAATTAAAACACCGAAGAGCATTGAATCTTGATTGGTGCATTTCTTTCTTAATGCATAAAATCATAGTTATATTTAGATTATGGAATGTGATTTTATTATTATTTCATATTGTCTTGAAGGTGAATATGTCTTGGAAGTTTTTATACATATTGAGATTCACGACCTCAATATGCAGTCGTGATTCTAACTGAAGATAGGTAAAACATAGAGATCCAAGACTAATACATCCAAAACTCAAAAGTACAAAGTCTATGATGGAAATGTTCAAGTGAGAAAGAAATTATGTACTCCAACATATAAATTGGTATGGTGTATCCAACATTAGTGGTAAAGAATGATGGACAACAAAGTAAATGATTGTGTGAGTTAGTGTGAATTTATGGGATAGACTCATTATGATAAGTGTCGCATACATTTAGTAAGAAAGTATATGATGTTTTGTAGTGGTATTTTTAAAATATGTACCTCGTAAATCCAAGAGTTCGAGTTGTGTTCTAAGCCTTGTAAAGGTATGTGCATCCCCATAAATTTCATGGTAATCTAAAAGCCACTTTGTATTTTCAGTGTTAGTTTGTGGTAAGCCAGAAACAACATGTGAGAGTGAAGTGGACAGGGATTCCTGTTGGCATGGTTGATGGTGACCTCAGAAAACCTTAGGCCTTGTTGAGTCAGATATATGATTTGAGCCTTAGTGGCTACAAAGCCTTCATGGCTACAGAGCCTTTGTGGCTACAATGCCCCAGTGACATCATAGTAGCCTTAGTGCTGACAGTTTTGGAGTATAGGTGGTCTGTAGAAACACCTCACTCACAAGAGAAACTTGGTTTCTCATAGGTCTAAGTTTACTAAGCACAAAGTGGTCAGTGCTTATTTGGGTAATTAGATAATACCCATGATAATGATATTGGAGGGGGATTTGCAAGAACAAGTACTTGTATGCAGTGATAATGATTGACAGAACCATGTATGCAAAGGACATCCTACGAGACTAGCGGTTGCAGTGGTTGGCAGCCATGCATTTCGGTGGATGGTTGCTTCTTTATATGGACATCAACATATAATTTTGTTATGTTTGACCACAACTAGATTTTGCAGATTGATATCAAGACAAGTAGTCATTAAGAGGGTGTGTTGGAATATGAAATTCCTACTTGTCTCAGTTGTGTCTTTCTATCTAGAGAGTATGTTCCTATTATGTTTCCTAGTTTGGTGTGTAGTTGAGATATTCTCTCAACCAACTTATTGCGTGTCCAATATAGTTTCCCTACCTTGAGACAACACTTCATGTATATATCTAATTCTATTTGATTAATAGAATATATGATGCATGCTCATATTTTATCTAAAATCAAACAAATTTGAATCCTTCACATAAAATATGGTAGCCATATAATAAACCATGTCTCACATTACGTGTTAATGGTGAGTATTATCACTAATACATCATAAATATCATATTATCACTTTATATTAATAGTTCAAAGCATAAACTTACTTCATTTAATTTCACTGGTTGGCACCAACCTCATTAACTATAAAAATTTTCATCCAAACCTTTAACATTTCATTTAACACATTTAATCATACATTATAACATATATCACAGGCAATACAAAATTTACCCAATATTCCAATGACATAAAAACAACGTGGCCTTCTAAACATTGCCAACATATGCCATACATAAAAAATATGAAGCTTCAATCAAAAAAATGACCAAAAACCTTCGACGTTAAAACATAACACATTTTGACCATAGGATAATGTAATGGACATGCAATAGATTTTGTTTGGATATGGGTAAGAATTTATGTTTTTTGGCATTAGAGTCCACATAAGCTAAATGATGGTTAGGAAATTATATGCCTTACGCTTTTATGCACTAGTTAATATATGTTATGGCTTTCCTTCTATTCGTTACACCCATAGAAATTTTTTGGCTTCCATCCTAAACATAATCACAATCCAAATGTGAAAGAAATTTTGAAGCATTTGTTGCTTAGAAATCAATCCAATGATAATTTTTTTTATGTGATGATCTTGAGGTATGGTCCCACCTACTAGTTTTAGTTTTCGCTATTATATATATTTTTGAGGTTTACACTTAATTTATTTGTTAGGGAAATACGAGAGATAATCGAAATGGTTTTCAAAATTTTCATTATAGAGATACGTCAAGAAGAGTCTTCCTCCTCAATTGTCTTCCTCCTCAATTATCGAGAAGCTTCCAAGGTGGATCAATTTTAGATGTACTATTTTATTAAATAAAAAAGTATCAATATCATGAAGTAATAGAGATGCCATTAATAAAACGCATCTCCATATTTTCTAGGCACTTAAAAAATATCAATACTTCATGAAACCTTAGGTCTTTAAACTTCTTAAAATTTTGTTCAAATTCAAGGAAAGAGCCTTAAAATACAATTCAACTCAAACTAGGCTTGAAATAGTTCTCAATTGATTTATTTTGACCACCATGTTAGGACTAGGTTTGTTCCCAAAATTCTCTTAGAGTTCATAATTCATTCTTAAACCAGTTCTTGACCCTTGTCTTTTGGAGCTTCAATACATTATTTAATAAATTTATTACCCTTCTGCAATCCACCAAGATAATCAGAAACCTATGCCCATGAGGCCTCTCACGTATTTCTAAGCTTCAATTGCTTGGTCCTGAGGACATATTTTGGCTTCCTATTGGTTAAGAAAATAATCCTCGAGGAGAAACTCAGCCTCAAGACCTAATTCTTAAGAATTATAATCAAACTTTTGATGAAAATAATTTGGCTTCCTTATATAGGTAAATTTCGCTTCCACTAAATATGAATAAGGTCCTCAGAAAGAGCAGTAAACTTGGCTTCTCTAATTTCATACCGGGGTGCCTTATTTATTCATCTTGTCGTCCTGAACTTAGGGCAAGGGAAACATGTAACCAACCCTAATCTTATTATAGAATAGATTACTGACCACATATTTCCATGGGCAAGATTCAAATCAATTTAGTCATACCATATTCAAAATTTTGTGCTTAGGGCTTTAGTGCTTACAAAACGTTGGTGAGGAATTCATTTCTTATTACAAACATAGTTTGGACTCTCATAAATACTTGACATAATGAGGGTTTTGATCCTCTTTAAAATCATGACAATACTTTGGATGATGGCCTCCATTTAGAGCTTTGGTCTAAGTCTGTCAGCTACCAGATTTACCCATGATTTTTTACTTTTGTGATGTTGTTATAATTCCATTTTAAAAGAGCATAAAATAACACATGTGAATGTTGTAAAGAAGGGAAAAAATACAACCATTAGCAACATACAAACACGAGACATTAATAAGAGAGTTCACCTAGTGTGGGCTATGTCTCCAGGCTCGGTGTCAAAATGGGGTAGGTTGCTTCATATAGTGTTGGAAATGGGAAGATGTACATGGATGATGATCATACAAGGATGTTCCCTCAACATGAGTGGCTTGTCTCTCCATGAGATGTTCCCCTACAGGAACTTTCACTCACAACGAAGCTCCTATGAGCATGAAATAATCTCACATGAAGCAAAAGCAAGATCCTGCACATGCATCAAGAAAGGATATAGAAATCATAATACATATCACAAAAAAAAGAAGCACATATACCTCAACCCTTGAATATATTTGAAGAAGTGGATGCTCAGCTGCTGGATCTAGCTGCACCGTTGAATTCGTGGTGACGAGGGGTATAGAATCGACAATCCACACTTGAGAAACAAAAACCGTCACTCCAATCTAGAAATTGGCATAAAAATGGGGAGCTTCGCTGCTGAAACAAATATCACCATCTGATTCCTGTCGCTGAGAGGTGTAAAATCGACATAAATTTCGTCAAAAATGGACTCCTACACATTTGGGCCCTTAAGGAATATTTTGATTCCCTTAAGATTCCCTGGGTCATGGTTCCGCTGCCTCCACGACTCGTGGTTACACCTGCATAAAAAAATAATATTTTGTCTCGAACTTCGTGCTCTACTCCCTCCTCAGCATCCTCCTATGTTGGGGTCGAATGACAAAGGACATGGTTATGTATTAATTTTCGGACAGAAGTTTCAATATGGACCGCTTGGTTTGTTGGCAAAGTGTTAATATAGAAGAGGGGTGGACGGGGATTCCGATCGCACGCTAATTTTTAAATGGGTGTGTTTCATATATTTTTGTGGATTAAATTGGAGGCACACTGTTTTAAATAGTCGTTGGTTTGTTTTGAATTTAATTTGTTTTGCATTGATTTGGGATCACTCGCTCAGGGGCCGACCATGTGGGCTGAGTGGGTTTGACCGTCACTGGTCCCCTACTCCCCTGTCTCCCGTAACGTGATATTCATATAAAAATATGGTTTGTGTGGTTTTAAAAATCTTGGGTGGGCGGGTTCCACCCCACGTAGCCCCGGCTCGACCTGACGATTGTAATGTTTGATATATATGGTATATGCATATATACTGTGGGCCATGGGTTTCGGCAAAGGTCATGGCCCATTGAAACATAACATATATATATGTTGTATGGTTCATGTGGTGGGGTGGTGGGGGTGGTGGCTCGCCACCCCACTATTTTTTTATATTTTTTTGTCTTTTATAAAATAATTTGTCATTTTATATTTTAACGAAAATAAGGGTCATTGGGAAATTTCACGAGGCCATAATCTCCCATTTTTGGGAGTTGGGTTTCATGTTGGCTGATGGTAAATTTGTGGGACACTTAGACTTGGACCACTTCCCAACTTTGAATCACGCTAACTTTTCCATACGGGCTCATATTGGAGATTCGTTCACACCATTGGAATCAGGGCGATGAGTACTTTAGTATGAACCTGGTTCGAGAGCCATCGGGCCACTTTGAATTTTGACCTATCATCAGCCCTCTTGGTCTCCTGAGGGTGTTTGGAGCCACTTGGATCAATCCTCCCCACTGAGGAGCTTTTGGTCCACCAAAAGCATGAATCATAGTCTGCAACTGCTTTATACCTTGTATGCACCACACATGTCCTTTAAGGTCACCCTTCATTCCCCTTCACCTTTGTCCTTCGGAGCCATAAGTGAGGAGTCAACACATGCATCCTATGCAAACCTATAGTACAATATTTTGAAAATTACATACTTAAATAAGTGATCAATCTGTGACCCAAGCATCCCATACTTTCCACGATTTTATAACACATACTCGATGCTCAGGCTTACATTAAAATGGAATCAATACCCCAACTATCTATACAAGGACAGAATATCATTGTTTCTTCAGAAGTGATGGAAAACACATCATCACTTTCACATTTTAACATGAAACAAATGATTTACAAAGTAAGGAAAAACACACTCTACCACACTTAGAAAAACCATCTCTCACTTATTAAAGTGAATGGGTCATATTTCTCTGGCACATTTTCTTGTCGGACAATTGTTTCATTTGGCTCATGCACTGATGCTTTGTCCTTAAGGTGCTACTCTGGAAGGAGCCTCCAACATGTGGCTCTCTCATGGCCACTTTTGTCGCAATGAATGCAATGAGTATTCATCCTCCAGACCTACTTTACCTTCTTCTTTTCTTGTGGTGGAGAAGGCCTTTCACACCTCATCCTCTTTTGTGCTACCAGTATTTTCCAACACTCAAAAAATACATGGTTATGTAATCCACAAAAACTACATGTTTTTTCGATTCCATGATTTATGTTCTTTGTTAGTGACATGCTTATAATCAAAATGAACATTAGAATGCTGAGACTTGTTATACCTTTCTTGTTGGTCTCTGGTGCAATCATGGTGACAAGAGCTTTCCTCAGCTCTTTCTCTACAACGTGCACTGTCATAGGATGATGGCGAAGTGTTCCCATCATTCTCTTTCCCAAATGGTTTCAACCATGGATTGGGAGCTTCTGACACCTTCGAGCACTATCATTCAATGTACCCAAAACCTGCCAATCGAGGTATCTGCATGACCTCCAATGGTTGAATCATGCCTTGTCCCTTAACACCAAGTCCTCCTCCTTTGTATCCCATCTTGGTGAGGAGACTCATGCTAGTTCTTGTAACGGGTATCTCCACATTTCCCACAGAAATGATAGCATGTGAAGATGAAACTGAACAAAAATCAACGTTGTTTACGTCAGATGTCGATTCAGAAATAGGTGATGATGGCTTCTTCAAGCCTTTTTTGCACTTCAACTCCTCCAAAGCCTCTTCTACGAATCATAGCTGAAGCTGCAGTCTCTTATTCTCCTTATTCTCTTCTTTTAGTAGCCTCCTTAATTCATCATTCTATTCTCGAAGAAACTGGTTGATCTCCTCATTTGAGTGATGAGAAGACGATGAAGGCGACGAAGAAGATGCATAAGCACTGGAAGATGTGGATGAAGCATCGTTCTCTAGTCTTCCTTTCTCCTCTTCCACTATTCTCTTGTCATAAGAGTCATAAATCATGTCCACCATTTTGGAAATCCTGATTGGACTTCTACATGTCTTTTCCATCCTCCATTGCTGCACGTTCAATTGTTGTTCACGCTCGCAATTCACATCAACAAGAAGACTGCTCTGATACCACTTTCATCTCATTCCGTCAGCTACCAGATTTACCCATTATCTTTTACTTATGTGATGTTGTTAGAATTTCATTTTAAAAGAGCAGAAAATAACACATGTGCATGTTGTAAAGAAGGTAAACAAGAAAACCATCAACAACATACAAACACAAGACGTTGATAACGGAGTTCACCCAGTGTGGGCTACGTCTCCAGGACCAGTGTCAAAATGCAGTAGGCCACTTCATATAGTGTTGGAAATGGGAAGATGTACATGGATGATGTTCATACAAGGATTTTCCCTCAACATAATTGGCTTGTCTCTCCGTGAGACGCTTCCCTACAAGAACTCACTCACAATGGACCTCATATCACCATGACATAATCTCACATGAAGCAAAAACAAGATCTTGTACATGCATTGAAAGCAAGGATCTAGATATCATAGTACATCTCATAGAAAAAATAGGCACATATACCTCAACCTCTGAATTTGGATGAAGAAGTGGATGATCAACTACTGGATCTCGTTACACTGTCGAATTCGTGGTGTCGAGGGTCATATAATTGACTATCCACACTGGAGAAATAGACACCGTCACTCCAATTTAGAAATTGGCCAAAAAAATGGGAGATTTTTTGCTAAAGTTAATATCACCATTGGATTCCTGTCGCTGAGAGGTCTAAAATTGACACAAAGTTTGTCAAAAATGGACTCCTACAACTTCAGGTCCTTAAGGAATCTTTTGCTGCCCTCAGAAGTCCCTAGGCCATGGATCCGCTGCCTCCATGGCTCGTGGTTCCACCTACATAAAAAAATAATGTTTTGTCTCGAAGTCTGTGCTCTCCTCCCTGCTCGGCCTCCTCCTCCATTGGGGTCGAATGGAAAAGGACAGGGTTGTGTATTAATTTTCAGGTGAAAGTTTCAATATGGACCACTTGGTCCATTGGAAAAGTGTTAATATAGAAGTAGGGTGGTCGGGGGTTCCAACCCGGTCGCCCCCCAATTAACACGGTGTTTAAGTTTTAAATGGGCGTGTTTCATAACCGCATATTTTTTTTGGATTAAATTGGAGGTGCGTTGTTTTAAATAGTCATTGTTTGGTTTTAAATTTAATTTGTTTTGCATTGATTTGGGACCACCCACTTGGGGGTCGGCCACGTGAGTCGGGTGGGTTCGACCTCTGTCAGTCCACTACTCCCTTGCCTCCGGTAATGGGATATTCATATAACGATACAATTTGTATAGGTTTTAAAAGACTTGGGTGGGCGTGGTCCGCTCCATGCGGCCCCGACCCGACCCCACAGTTGTAATGTTTGATATGTATGGTATATGTATATATACCATGGGCCACGGGTTTCGGCGGGGGTCACAACCTGTCGAACCATAACATATATATGTTTTATGGTTCATGCGGTGGGGTGGCGGGGGTGGTGGCCTGCCACCCCCCTATTTTTTTATATTTTTTTGTCTTTCATAAAAGAATTGGTCTTTTTTTATTTTAACGAAAAGAAGGGTCATTGGGAAAATTAATGAGGCCAAATTTTTTCCCATTTTCAGGAGCTGGGTTCCCTGTCGGCTGATGGTGAATTTGTGGGACACTTAAACCTAGCCCACTACCCAACTTTGACCAAAACTTTGAATCACTCTAAGTTATCCATACAGGCTCAGATTGGAAATTCGTTTGCACCATTCGAATTAGGGCGACGAGTACTTCAATATGAACCTGGTTCGAGAGCCATCCAACCACTTTGAATTTTGACCTATCATCAACCCTCTTGGTCTCGTGAGGGTGTGTGGAGCCACCTGGATTAGGTTTGGATTGGGGTGTTAGTCATCCCTTATTTCATACTTAAGTATAATACAAAGATACTTATTACACAGATATTTTCCTTCATGGTTGTAGCATGTAACTTTGGATTTCTTCAAGTCTCTTTACTGGCTTGTTTTTGACCTTATATCATACCATGTTGAGTTTTCATGATTTCCTAGACTAATAATTACTTCTAATGATTTATCAATCAATTTATTTTGTGTCACATTAATCATTAAGATATTATACATAGAAAATATTCCACACTAAAAGGAATAAAGATAGTAGAATCATGAAGAGACAACCAAATACAAGAGACAAAAAAATTATCATGGAAAAATCCTTACAAGGGAAAAACCTAGGAACCTTTTCTTAGAGAAATTATTCAATTCTACAAGAGATACAATATGATATTTTCAGTCAAAAATAAATTCAAAGTTAGTAGTAACCAAACTGAGGTCAAACTCAGATAAATGCATCCTCTTGAAATTTTGGCCTCCTAAACATTCAACTTTCTACCCAGAACTTTAGTTTGATGCTGAGAAACTCATCGTACTGCCCTGAATTTTGATCCTCTTATTCTACGTCAAATTCATTCCTTTTCTTATTAGTCCTTTTTCTGGTCCAAATTATGTCTTTTATAATGATGGAAGGTGCCCCAAGTGGTGTGATTCTTGGGTCGAACAAAGTTGCACTTGTGGAGGATTTTATTTGTCTTTTCGAGGAAAAAAAATATTTAATTTTGAATTTTAAATATTTTTCCTTCTAATTTCTCTTTTTAGGACCAATTTTTATAGATAAAATACCAATTATCGCTATAAAAATATAGCACAACCAATATGGGGACAATGTTTTAGTGGTGTGAATGTTTTTAAACCTTTAAATGTCACAATAATTAAAAATTAATAAAAGGTTGAAAGTCATATAAAGCCCAAGATACAGTCTACTGTTTGTAAATGAGTATAATCATTTAAATTTTGGCTCAATTAATAACTAGCCTAGATCCATCTTAGCTTGGATCAAATCTAGGGACAAAACCTTTTTTTTAGTTCAAAGCTTCAAGAAATGTTTGCACCTTCAGAGATTTGATCCTTGTGAGAGTTTGATATATTCAAAGTTAGATGAACCTAGGGGGGTTTAATAATTAATAATTATAAAAATTATTTTTTTATCTCATTTTATTTTTTAATTTTATTTTTACTTTATGTATCAAAGTCTTTTAATTAGTAATTGTAATCAATAATTATATTTTTATTTTTTTTTAGTTTTATGTAATTTGATTGAGTAAAAATGTTTAGATACCATAACATACCAATAAAAAACATCTCTACTATATTTGGCTCAGAGTGTCTCTTGGTCCTAAAACATAATAAAATTAAATTAAAAATAAAATATTTATCAAATATTATGATTGTAAAATGAGAGATGGTTTTTGGGCATGTGGTATTGATCAACCATGGTGTTGGCCCATGGCATTGTTACAAATCTTATTTAGAAAATAATATCTATAGTTAAGTCGGTGTCAATATCCATTCCTAAAAATATTTCCATATTTTTAGTTTATTGTAAGTACTAAATTTTTTATGTGCTTATTAATAGAATTTAAACATGATTGCAAAGTCATTATTTTTATTGCCCCGAGAGATGCTCTACAAGTAGTATGGAGTAGTATGGAAGATATATGTAGCGTTAGGTGTAATTTAACAAATATTGTGTATCAACATATTTTAAATATTTTATTTTAGTTTAATTTTATTAAAAAAAAAATAACTAAAATCTAAAAGAAAAATATAATAAATATTGTATGTCAACATATTTTAAATATTTTTTTTTAATTTAATTTTATAAAAAAGCTTAAATCTAAAATAAAAAAAGTATGGATAAATGTAATGGTGTAAAATAATAATTTTGTAACCATATTTAAATTTAATTAATAAAAACATAAAAATTTAATACTTATAAGAAACATACAATATAATAAGATTCTTTACCATTAATATTCATCCCCATTTTACTTGATTTTAATTTATAAAAGAACAAACAAAAATTTAAATAATTTTATAAATATAAAATAAAAAACCATGGACTCTAACAAAACCATGGGCAAAAACTAATACATTAAATAAATATAAATTACAAAACCATGTCTATAACTAAACAATAGGCCATAACACATTTTTCAAAAGCTACCTTAACATAAATAAATCCAAAGGCTAAAAATAAATGGTTTAGTAAGTTATAGCTCAAGTAAAATTTTTATATGATATTTATTCTATTAGAAATTAAAAAATTCATAATTTAATAATATTTTTAAAATCAATTAAGATTAATAAAATATAATTAATATTAATGTAGGGTATTTTAAGTTACAAGAAATTACAATTTTGCTAGAAATTGTATAACTATATTTGGAAAAAAAAATTCATTTCCTCTATTAGTTAGACTATGCAAATTAAATTTAATATAATAAATAATTTATATTAATTTACAAATTTAAATTCCAACAATTTTTTATTTTTATTTTTAAATAATAAATAAATATTTATTATTTTTTTATTTTTCAAAATTTCCAACTTAAATTACTATTAATATATTATAATTTATATTAATTTATAAACAAATATTTAACAAACAAAACATTAATACTTTAGTTGATGATGATAATGAATTAAGTAAGCCCATAATATAATAACTAATTTATATTAATTTACAAATTTAAATTAATAAATAAATATTTATTTTATTTTATTTTTCAAAATTTTCAACTTAAATTACTATTAATATATTATAATTTATATTAATTTATAAAAAAATATTTAGCAAACAAAAGACTAATACTTTAGTTGATGACGACCATGATAATGAGTTAGATAAGCCCATAATGATTTATACTCGTTTGGGTTTTATTTTTGTGTTTAGTCAATTTACCATAAATGTCGAATGGAGTTAGATGAGTGCACAATTCACTATCTTCAATACTACTAAAAACATTTCACATATATTATATAGTGATTATATAAAGGTTTTAATAAAATAAAAAATAGGAATACTTTTATATATAGATATGTGAAATTTATATAATATAAATTATATTATTTTTAAAACTATGGTACATCTATTTTAAGCGTGAATGAATCTATCGATCCTCTAGAGGGATCAAATCTTTTGAGATACAAACCTATTTTAAAGTGAAAAGAGATTTGATCCGTCTTGGTGTGCTAATATGGATCTACAATGGTTTATAAGGTAAAATGGATCTTAACTTAATGTTACTGCTTATATGTTACATATTTTAATGTGATATGTATATAATGATTTTCTTTTATTTAAAAATTTATTAGTAATTTTATTAATAAAAACAAAATTACAATGTAACTAATTAACTTTTATTATTTTTATTACTTTTTATTTTTACTTACATTACAAGCTCGATGTTACTTTTAAGTTTCTATTATTATTTAATTGAGGTGACATGTAAATGTTTACAAATCCCTCAACATTAAGATTGTTAACTATGAATATTCTCTCCATATTAAATAGGCTTTGTTACAATACTATGGGACCAATGCCATGGCTTAACATGCTAAAAAACATAAGTATTTTTACAAGAAAAATATTTTGTTTTATATTTTTTGAGCATTTTTTAATAAAATATAAAAACAAAAAAGTTATAATTACTTTTGAAATATATTTAAACCCTCCATCTTCAATATTACTAAAGACATTTCACATATATTATATAGAAATTAAATAAAATTTTTAATAAAATTAAATATATATATATATATATATATATATATATATATATATATATATATATATATATATATATATATATATCCATTTTAACTAAATATATATAAAAAAATGATTAAAAAATCCATTTTTGGTGATGTGGATATTTCGGCATATTTTTCACTCAAAAGAAGAGTTTGAAGATTGCTATATTTGAGCCCCAAAGAGCTTGGTAGTTTTTGAGGTAAGGTGGATCTACCTTCGTTTGGGTTTTACTTTTTTGTTTAGTCAATTGACCATAAATGTGAAGTTATTTTGAATTCCAGTATTTCATCCTTAACAATCTAGATCCAAATTGTGTGCTCAATTAAATCGTGGATTTTGAATTTATTATGACATTCTGGTTATTTTGAAGTTCTAGATCCACAATTTAATTCCAAATTTAATGAGATATGTTTTCTATTACTAATGGAAAAGTAACTCTAATGATGGTGGGTTCCTAGTGGAAGATTCAAATGGAGAGTAGTGATTGTTTGGATATTAAGTAATATGTTTAGATCTCATAATACCAAGAGAAGTGGTGGTGTCTAAAGACACAGTTGCTTGAATCCTAATAATTACTAGACCAAATTAACATTGAGTAATAGACTATATTGAAAATGAATACCATGGGTTAACATTAACTTAGAGCTCAAAACACCATTGAATTGGAGCTTGGATCCTAATAGTTACTAGGAAAAATTAACTTTGAGTTTGTTCCACTTTTAAATAGGCTATATTGAATATGAATACCATGGGTTGTCATAAACCTAGAGCTTGAAACACCATTCCACTTTTAAATAGGCTACATTGACTACTGGTAACTTGATTCAATCAAGTGATCCAAACAACCATATCAATTCCCCCCCTTAAACTTGACACGGACAAATTAGCCTATTGAAGATGAATACCATGGGTTGTCATATACCTAGGGCTCAAAAGATCATTCCACTTTTAAATAAGGTACATTGACTACACTTATCTTGACTCAATGAGTTATATCAATTCCGCCCTAGATCTCTCCCCCCCCTCTCCCCTCCCTTAAACTTGACTCTGGGAGATTAACCCCTTAAACTTGACTTGGGGAGATTAACCACGTCCCTTGTCCCGTCACTTAGTCAATATAAAAGAATTTCCATGTACACATGGGTAACTAGCACCTATACGAGTTATCTAGGACACATTTTCAAGTAAGTTGTTCATCAACCATAGGAAAAATCTCTCATTTCCGATATAGGTGATTGAGTTCCAATGTACACTAATTTAATTTGAATACCACGGGTTATCCCAAAAATTAAGGATCAATAATTTAATTTGAATACCATGAGTAAAACCATGGGTTATCCCCTAAACTTCCTAAAAATCGTGGATCACTAATTTAATTTGAATACCATGGGTAAAATCATGGGTTATCCCCAAAATCACGGATCATTAATTTAATCTAAACATGATCATTTAATTTGAAAACCATAGATTATCGCCAAAGTTAAGGATCACTAATTTAATTTGAATACCATGGATAAAACCATGAGTTATCCATAAAACTCACCGCTCACTAATTTAATTTGAACATGATAAAGTGTTATAGTTGAGTGTAATAAATCCACCTTATGGTAGAGGACACCATATGGGTGTTTCGAAAATTAACATTGAGTTTGTAAACAAGCAAGAGTGTGTTATAAAGACACCCTTGTTGGGATCCTAATAGTTACTAGGAAAAATTAACAATGAGTTTTTTCATTTTTAAATAAGCTATATTGAAGATGAATACCATGAGTTGTCATAAACCTAGAGTTAGAAACACCATTGCACCTTTAAATAGGCTAAATTGACTACTATAACTTCATTGAATCAAGTTATCCAAACCACCTTATCAATTTCTTCTCTTGAACTTGACACCAGAAAATTAACCTCGTCCCTCGTCACGTCACTTAGTCAATATAAAAGAATTTCCATATACACATGGATAACTAGCAGCTATATCCTCTAGTTATGTAAGACACATTTTCAAATAAATTGTTCATCAACCATAAACAAAATCTCACATTCCCCAAATAATTGATTGCATTCTAATGTACACTAATTTAATTTAAATACAATGGGCAAAACCATAAGTTATCCACAAAAATCACAAATCACTAATTTAAGTCGAATACCATTGTTTCGAATACCATGGGTAAACAATTGATTATTCTCACTAATTTAATTCGAATACCATGGGTAAACAATGGATTATTCCCAAAAATTACGGATAAAATTTACTAAAAAATGATAGCCCGTTATAGTTGAGCGTTATATAATATAAAGCCACCAGATCGTAGAGCACACCATACTCAGCGGTGTTCGTAGAGAAGGATACCGTAATCAGCGGTGTTTTGAAAAGGGTATTGAGATATGGCCCAGCCAGATGCGTATGAGCCCGAAATGATTATTTCGGATGAAGATTCAGACGCTGAGCATGATATTGTAATGGCTGCTTCGGATGAAGATACCGAAACTGAGACTGATGGAGAGGATGACACGTCTGCTGCTGAAGCCAGAAGAGGAGAAGATATTCAAGGAATTCAATGGCAGATGGCTAACATCACAAAGCAGAAATTTAGAGAAAATAGGGTCAAAGAGTATGAGAGTCGCAGGGATGTTCCTCAATCTCAACTTGGCCTAGATCAACTAGATAAAATTTGTACAAGTATCCAGAAAGGGAGGACTTTTTACGAATTTCAGAGAAATACAAAATCAGTGAAACCTACATATTCAGACTTTCGGCTAAGGGAATTGGTGTGGGCAACATCAAAGCACGATGTGTATCTTTCATCGGCTCATTCTATTATCCACTGGTCTGCACTAAGTCGTAGAGAAACTGAAATTCTTTATCTGCGTGGCCCAGTCGTTGCATCCGAAAACCATCCAGAGACTGCCTTGGTTAGTTTCAGACTAGTCCAGAGTACAAGCATGGCTGTCAAAGATAATTTACTTGTTGTTGGCGGGTGCAGGGGAGAGCTTATCTGTAAGTATTTGGGTATAAAAGATGTCAGTTATTGTTTCAAGATCTCTGAAAATGAAGTTGGTGACATTCCCAGTACGAATTCTGTAGAGATCTACCAGGGTTCTGGTGGTGCAACTCGCTTAATCGTTGCAAGCAATGGTTGTGGTGTGCGAATATTTGATCTAAGTAATGGATTTGCACAGATTCAGCACTTTTCGTTTCCCTGGGCTGTTAATCGTGCCTCTGTAAGTCCAGATAACAAGTTGTTTGTTGCAGTTGGGGAGAATGTTGAAGGGTTTCTTTCAGATTGCCAAACAGGAAAGGTAGTTGCAACTCTTCAAGGTCATTTGGATTACTCCTTTGCCTCTGCTTGGCATCCAGATGGTACAATATTTGCCACTGGGAATCAAGACACAACATGCAGGCTCTGGGATGTTAGAAACACTTCAACCTCTCTTGAAGTTCTGAAGGGCAACATGGCTGCCATAAGATCTATCAGGTTCTCCTCAGATGGACAGTTTATGGCCATGGCAGAGCAAGCTGACTTTGTCCATATATTTGATACAAAGCACGTGTATAACAAGAGCCAGGAAATTGATTTCTTTGGAGACATAACTGGAATTTCATTCAGTCCAGACACCGAATCACTTTTTATCGGTGTCGAAGACGAATTTGCTCGGGACAACTGGCTTGGTAGCCTACTTGAATATAATAGGAGGCATCAATCTTTTTATCTTGATTCCTTAATGTGAAATTTCTGTGATGTAAAATTTCTTATTTAGTGGCACTTTTGAGGGTGAGACTTTCCACAGCCATCACATTTTGAGGATGAAAGGTTAAAAATGTTAGGGTATCAAATGAACTTACTTCATTTTTGTGTTCAGTTAATGGTGGCACTCATATCGGACGGAACTTCTATCATATTGAAGTTTTTCTATTAAATTTTTATATAATTTGTTTTATGTTTTAGTTGATCACTTTGAATTAAATAATGATATTTTAGATGTCTTAATGATTTTTTTTATTAATTAAAATCAGCCAATTTTACCAAAATTTTAAGATTTAATGGTATTTCTAAATAATCTGCATATTATATTACAAATTTAGTATTTACAATTAATTTGAAAGAAAGAGTGTGTATTTTAGATTTATGGATTTTGTTGATGTAAATTTTAATTTTTGTGTGTATATAAAAATGTATATAAAAAGTTGATAAGTTTTTTTAGATGTACTTATAATATAGAAGTTCTAATTATATATGAAAATCTAAAATATGAAGATGTTTACAAAACTTACGTTTAAGAAGGTTAAGATTTATAATAAATTTGATACATAGATTAAAATGTATGTACATTTTTATTCACTAAAACATGCATGCTCTCTATGTTTACACATTTTTTTCCACTAAAACATATGCATGATCATTATGTCATAAAACTAGCTAAGTCATGTAAATTTAGGATAGCAATGCAAACAAGAAAAACTACTATAATAATTTGGTTGTGAATAATTCAAATGTAAATATTGGAAGTTTTCTATATAGTTAAAAGAATATTTTAATTATATAAATAATTAGAACTATCTATTTATAACATACAAATAACTTATAAATTTAATCACAACCTTTCATTCATTAAATTATAATAATAAAAAATATTCTCATTAATTAAATATTAAATATACATATAATACTTGTAATAAAAAATCAAATTTTCTATTATTATACCTTATTTTCCCTTTTCCATATTTTCTATTATTTACCCCTTATTTTCTATTATTTAGACCTTGCTCATTAAACATAAAGAAAGTATGATTTTAGAAATTATATTTCTACAAGTCTATAAATTTTAATTTTTCTAACTTCTTTGTGATGTGTTCTTATTAACAATTTTGTAAAGGCATATGGTTTGAAATATGTAATCTAAAACCTGTTTTTTCTCTCTTCAATCAATATTTATTCCCATTTTTTTTTTTTTTTAAATTTATATTTCATTATAAAGTTTTATAATTATTTACTTTTAACTAAATAAGAAACTAGAAGTATGCACTATAAACTCTTTACATTTTGTTTTATATTTATATATGACAAAATGTTTTAGCTTATTGTATGAGTAAAAAAATGTTTTATCTTATTGTTGTTAATTTTTTCATTATTTTATATAAAATATTATATAAAGAAAATTATTTCAATTTACAAGAAGATATGCAGTTTAATTCCTTGTGGATGGGAGTTAGGAAAGTAGAGTTAGTAGGTCTTCTCATAAAAGTTTATACACATGCTTAAGCATTATTCAAAAATTATTCTTATTGATGTGCAAACAATCTTAGTACAAATGAGTAGGAAAATTGTGTGGGTTTGACACTTTGCTTAGTTCCAACTCCTATACTTTTATTTTGAATTCTTTCTATGTCATTTCTTTAATTTTTTTTTTCTCTTAGAAAACATCATAATTTTCATTAATTAATAGTGAAAATTACATATAGCACATGTTTATAAGAATATCTAAAAAAGTATATTGATAACTCAAGACATTATGATTGTCCATTAAAAAACTAAATATCCGGAGTATCTCATGAGAAATATATATCAATATTGTGCATTTAACTGTCCAGAAAATTTTTGGTAAGCATATGATTTAAACATGAAAGATATATGCTCATATATCTTCAATTTTTTTGATTTCATATCATCTGTATTATTACATGTATTTGACTATGCCATCACGATCTATAAATGGACGATGATAATATTGAAAATTTTATGCTAGATGATGTGTTCCATGATCATCTAAGTATGATGGTCCTATACCTTCTTTGGAAAGATGATTAGAAGCTCTTTTCCTTTCCCAGTATTTATGAATACAAGAAATATAAGAAAATCTTTATTTAGTCATTAATGTATCATCCAATAGATTTTTGAGTGTGTGTGTGTGTGTGACACTGTGATGTTCGATTGAAATAGTTGATGATAAATTTAGAATCACTGAAAAATTACAATTGTCGACAACCCTTTTCTAAGAAAAATACAAGGGTGAGCATCAAACTGTATAATTCGACATAATTGTTTGTGCTTCCAACTATGTCATCTCGGAGGCAAGGATCTCCTTCATTCTTGATGAATTTGGCCTAAAGGCTTATATCGATAATGTGGTGGAAGTTCCCATGAATTTTGATCGACTTAAAGACTATAGAAAGGATATGGAATGGGAAATATGGTTAATCCTAGATGGATTCTGAAATAATTTGGTCTCGTATATATGTGGCAAGGATACCTCCAAGTAGATGTGGCATGTTTTTGACACATTGTATCAAGGTACTTCCAATCAATGAAATATTTACCTCAAGGAGAAGTTGAGATGCATCTTGATGCAGAAAGGGGAAGGCATAAACCCCTTCCTTACTAGAATTCAATATGTCCAAGATCGTTTGTCATTTGTTGGGGCAACACCTCAACCCATGGAGCTAGTGAGATTGGCACTCATCAAGAAGGAAGGAGATCCTTGCCTCCTGGATGACATAGTTGGAAGTTCCATCCAACCTCTTCTGATCTCTCAGTCTAGAATGGTCATCTCTGAAAAACTATCAAAAACTCTCTTCCCCTATGCTCGACTGCTGCTATGTTATTCGCTCTCCCTCCTAGAATGTGTGGCTCTTCTAGCTTATATTTTCGATCTCCAATTGGAAATTTAAACTTTTGAGATTAGAGGTTCCCTGAGAGAAATTTTCCCTTAGTGTGTGCTCTTTCACACGACGCAGGTTGCTCTAGAAAACTTCTGCAAAAAAACTTTACGTCCAGATAGATGTCATCTCAATGAAAATTACTGAGCTTCTCCTTATGCCTATGTAATTACTCAATTTGGAAAACTCGAATTTTTATTCCTCTACGAAAAGTCGAATTTCCGCAAGAAACTCGACTCTCTAATAAAGTGACTATACTTCCCTTTGGAATTTCGATCTGCTTCCCACATTGAAGAGAATAATTCCTTCCTTTCACTTCCGATCACTATGGATGATCAAGTGCACTTTGATACTATGTGAAAATTCTAAAAACTAGAATCCTATTGTAGCAAGTAGAAATTATTCTCTTATTTGTTAATTTTATTTAACAATTTATTTGCAAATTTCTATGAAAAATACTAAACAATTCATACTGTAACCTTCAAAAATAAAAATAAATAAAAATAAATGATGGAATATTTCCTAGCACACACACATAAAATTTACACAATCTTTTTTGGATAAAAGTCCCCGCAAAACCCCAACTTGGGAAAATCAGTGCAAGAGTAAGGGTTTTCTTTTATTATGAAATAGTGAAATATAAGTACATCTATGGATTCCCAATTGGAAATCCAATCAAAATGAGAATATGGGAAAATTTCTAAAGGGAAATTACCCTTCTCCTAGAAGAAACTTATGGCACAAATTTTCTATCAAAAACTCGACCTCCTCGAGCTCTTTGTTAGCCTCTGTGTAGCTGTCTAGACGACTTGCTTCAGAATGGGCTCTGATGAAGTATTTCTCCCTTCAGATGATGAGAAAATAGTCTCTCTCACCCTCTAGGGCTTCTTCCTCACCTCTGGAACTCAGAACAAGTTTTCCTTCCTCCAAATTGAACTTTGTTGCTATAGTAATTGTGTAGTCCCTCAATGTTGCCTCTCTTGTGATAAATCGATCCTCTTTCTACTTCCTCTCTTGATCTGGAAATTTTTCCTCCGCATCACTGTCCTGGACCCTCACACTACTTCTATCTTCCTTACTCTCTCCTGCAACTGAGTGATGCCACTCTAGAAATCAATGTGCTTATGAAATCATACTGTTGAAGTGATTTCTCCATGACCACATCAACCTCCTCGTATAATCCTCTATTGGAGCACCCACGAACAAGATTAAAAATTAATAAATGGCTAAGATTTTCTTGAGGTTGATTTGTGTGAGTGTAGAGATTATTCTCACCTTGAATTAATTAATTATTATTACT